>CM077174.1:42311557-42464057 GCA_039654105.1 Coreius guichenoti | reverse complement strand
TGGCCGGGTGCGTGTGCGTTGCTTACCTGAGGAACACATGGCCCCAGGATGCACTATGGGAAGAAGGCAAGCCGGAGGAGGCAGTGTGATGCTTTGGGCAATGTTCTGCTGGGAAACCTTGGGTCCTGCCATCCATGTGGATGTTACTTTGAGACGTACCACCTACCTAAGCATTGTTGCAGACCATGTACACCCTTTCATGGAAACGGTATTCCCTGGTGGCTGTGGCTCTTTCTGCAGGATAATGCTCCTGCCGCAAAGCAAAAATGGTTCAGGAATGGTTTGAGGAGCACAACAACGAGTTTGAGGTGTTGACTTGGCCTCCAAATTCCACAGATCTCAATCCATTCGAGCATCTGTGGGATGTGCTGAACAAACAAGTCCGATCCATGGAGGCCCCACCTCGCAACTTACAGGACTTAAAGGATCTGCTGCTAACATCTCGGTGCCAGATACCACAGCACACCTTCAGGGGTCTAGTGGAGTCCATGCCTCGACGGGTCAGGGCTGTTTTGGCAGCAAAAGGGGGACCAACACAATATTAGGAATGTGGTCATAATGCTATGCCTGATCGGTGTGTATATATATATATATATATATATATATATGTGTGTGTGTGTGTGTGTGTGTGTGTGTGTGTATATTCACCTTGGCTTAATATTTTTTGGTTATAAAATTGGATTTATCTTATAATGTGTTTTGACTGATCAAATCATCTGCAAAATATACTTTACGAAAAATGACACATTTCAGCATATGGTTATAAAAATAAAACCTAAAAATAGCCTGCAGGGAACGTTCTGTTAAGGTTCTCTTTAGGTTATAAAATAAATCCTATAAATATCAGGGAACAATCTGGGAATATTATCTTTAGATTGCAAAAAAAGAACCTACAGAGAACTATTTGGTTCCCAAAAAATAACTAAATGGGAACGTTTTGTTTACTGGGTAACGATATGGCAAAGTTATAAACAAACGTTCTTCCAGTGACGTTAATAGAACGTTTTATACAAAACATTTATACATTGGTCGGTTCCTGAAACATTTTAGTTGATCTGTGTTTAAATGTTATTACTTGTTTCAGAACGTTCAGAGAACATTCAAAAGTAACGTTTCTATAACGATGTTTGCAAAATTTAATGTTTTTAAACGTCCAGGGAACATTCGGAAATAACACGTTCATGCGTTAGCAAAGCATTCATAAAACACGTTTTTGTTAGTTTGGAAGAACTCTTTAAGAAGCGTGTTTCTGCAGATGATTTAATGGAGATACTGAATTAATAAATCTGTTACCAAGAGTGCAAAACGCTCATTAGTCCAGTAAACATGAGCTGAAAGCATCAATAATAGATTGATACTTGATGAAAACCGGAATAATGGAGTATGAAGTGGTTAAACTCTTACCGACTTGATACAATCGGCCCTCAGGTGAGAATATGGTGATGTGTCGATCAAACCCAGCGTTTGAACCTCGAGACATCCTTATAAACACACTTTAGTGACTTTAGCAGCTCAGTCCGTCAAATTCGCGATGCTGCAGGTCGAATGTGTCGAGAAGTGCGTCGAGTTTGAGAGTGAATAAGCGATTTAAGACTTTCACTTTCTCTTTCATGTCGCGTCATTAAACTTGAGGAACATGGACACACACACACACACACCTGAGACTCGCACACATTCACCTCACGATCTGCTCGGAAATCAATATTCTTTTTTTATATTGTAGAAGTGAAAAAAAAAGTTCAGATGGTACCCAGCTAACAATTTTAGTGTACCATGTTTTTTTTTACGTGACTTTATAAAAATAGACTACCATAGTTATTCCAAAATAGTACCATAGTATGTCCAGAAAAACAACAAGACAGAAATCAAAAGTGTTTTGAGATATTTCTTATTTAAATGAGGTTTTACCTCGTTTAGACTGAATCATGAAGAGTCGTTTAGGATTTGATTCAAACTGAACGATTCACTCGCAGAACCGGTGCCGTGGTTGCCATGGTGAAGGAGCTGAAGGTGGCGCTGTTTGGAGATTATGCCATTTTTTTACATCAACTAAATATAGTTACAGACTATACTGACATTCACCACAGAAAGACTCTGAGGCGGTGTGTTCAGTCAATAGCTCTTTATTAAACCATATCAAGTCAAATATTAAAGACAGAACTATTCTTTCGACTGTATTGTGTTTATATGTTCTACTATTCGTTTACATTCAAAATTAATATTACATATCATTCTGCAGTCAACGCTGCATGTATTTATCAAACACACAGGACTTTAGCTCCTCTTTCTCTTATTGCTGGTTTCTGTGGAAGCTTAACAAAACAATAATTGTGACTTCAGAATTCTGAGTTTACATCTCGCCATTTTGTCTTTGAATTTGTGAGCAAAGCTTGCAAGTCAGAATTGTGAGATAAAAAGTCGCAATTGCTTTTTTTAATTCCGTGGCGGAAACAAGCTTCCATAGGTTTCTTTCCTCTCACATCAGTTCGATATTATCAATGACAACAATGTGTGTGTGTGTGTGTGTGGGCGGAGTCTGTAATCAGACCCCCTCTTATTGGCTGCTTACAGGAAAGTGCAACATGCAGGGAAAGAACACTGGTGCTTCCTGTCCAACACACACACACACACACACACACACACACACACTCACTTGTTCTCTGCAACTCATCTTATTAATCAAACACACACACTCCCTCACACACACACTCCCGCGCACACACTCCCACACACACACGCTCAAACACTCACACACACTCCCTCACACACACACACGCTCAAACACTCACATACACACACTCTCCCTCACACTCACACTCTCCCTCACTCACTCTCCCTCACACACACGCTCAAACACTCACATACTCACACTCTCCCTCACACTCGCTCAAACACAAACACTCACATACACACACTCCCTCACACACTCCCACACACACTCCCTCACACACACACACACACACACACACACACACACACACACACACACACACTCACTCACTTTCTCTGCAACTCATCTTAATCAAACACACACACTCCCTCACACACACACACTCACTCTCTCTCACACTCATACACACACACTCCCACGTTCTCTGCAACTCATCTTATTAATCAAACACAGCTGTGATGTCCTGAATATTACATGATCAACAGGAAGCGGCTGGTGTTCTGATCCCAGAACAGTCTCAGTGTGTCATAACAGTTTTCAGCCATGTTCACATCAGCGTATAAAACACAGCAGAATGTTTCAGAGATTTCATATATATACACACGGTAACAGTCAAGAGCACAAATCACATTATTACTTCATCATATGTGCACGTTTGTCTTATTATATAGAGTTAATTGTACCACTCACTTAAGTATTGCATTACAATATAGATATGAATGTTTAAATATTCAAATGACAAATATGAATATTCATGTGTGATGTTTAGGGGCGTGGCTTGTGATGCGTGACTGGTGTGAATAAGCACTAAACAGTGTCTCTTGGCTCGTCCAGTTGTACGTTTTAGTTTGATTTCGTCTGATGGGAATTACATTTCTGAATGTCTGCAGTAAAACAGTGAAGCCTGACGAATGTACCGCCTCTATGAGGTTACATAAATTATGTGTTATTCGGAGTGTTTCATCTTATCATAATGACTTCATATATATATATATATGCATGTGTGTTTAACCCCTGCGAAGTTCATGTAGTTGTGCTGCCACTTTCCTCAGTTCAGCTTCGATCTCCAGCAGCTCCTGAACGAGAGACAGAGTTCATGAATTCATTATATGCTAATGCATTCAATAAATGATGACAAAATAAACATTTAGCAGAAACACACAGCAGTGGTTCTTATCCAGGTGGCCGGGGACCGTAAGGGACTCAAGATGACCAAAAACTTTGGTCAAATTTGAATGATTATTAATATATTAAAATAAGCAAACTCTAATCTACACTAAATGCTAAAAAAAAAAAAACTAAAACAACTTAAATTAAGTTCTTGTATAATAATAATAATAATACTAATAATACAAATAAACAATAAATAATAAAAATACTCAACTGTTTTAAATTAAAGAAGATACTGTTCTTGAAATGTTTGAAGTCACAAAACTAAATTATGGTTAATTAATTTAATATATAATACTCCCAGTTTCTGCTAATATTTGAAAACAAGAAGCTGTTATAATTACAGCCAAAAAAGCCTTCGAATCAGTGTTATATTAGTATTCTTGAGACACTTAACATTTTGAATTAGTTTTCATTTTTATATTTTCTGTTTTCATTTTAATTTGTTACAGTTAAGAATGTGTATTTTGTCATTTTTATTAGTTTTTTGCTTTTTTTAAATGCCACGAAACTTGAGTCCCTTCACGGCATGGAGCCGAAGACACATACAGAGTTTCGTAACGATAGGCCAACGCGTTTGTAAAATATAGCATTTTACGTCAAAATTCTAAATGGCCGACACCCAAAATGGCAGATATGGGGAAATTGCGTATCGTTCGATTCGGCATGCTGCACCGGATCTAAAGGGAGTTTTGTGATTTTTGGCCAAACGTTCAGAAGTCTTAAACAAAAAGAGACATTTTTCATATCTCCTGACCACTAGGTGCCACTGCGCCGAAACGCTGCAGGTCGCCTCAGGTCATGGTTGTCATAACACACACCAAGTTTGGTCAGAATTCGCTAAAGCGCTGCGGAGATATAGCCTCACTTCATTTTGGCGTGCTCTTCATCAAATTCGTTCGCACGTTATTCGAGAACGCTTTGCCGGATCAACTTGAATTCCGTAACTTTTTATCGGCACGGTCTAAAGATGATCTGGTTCATCAATTTTAATGAAAATCTGAGCAACGGCCTAGGAGGAGTTAAAAAAGTAGGTGTTTGTAGAATTTTGCTTCTAGCCTTTACGGCTCAAAAGTTATTAGCATAAACGTGATTGAAACTTTGGACAGTTGGTAGCGCTAGAGGGATTGAGTTAGAGACTCCAAATTTGCTGTGGTGAAAGTTCAGACTGTCCTCTATCTGTGTGCCAAATGTCATATCTTTCTCGTAAGCGCTTCTATGGGCTGCCAAATGTGTAAATGAACACAGCGCTGCGCTTCACGCTGGACACACAGCGCATATACAGTATTTCTTTAATTACAACTCTGCCTTTGCGCTTCGTAAAGCCGTATTGTGCTTTTGGTTTTATTCCAGTGAATCCTGCAACTCTACTGGAACTCAAAAACAGAAACACACCTCATCTTCATCCTCCTCCTCACGCTGTCTGTCCTCCTGTTCCTCTCCGTCCCTCTCGAACTGTCGTGTGGCTTCATCGCTGGCGTTCTCCATCTCCCGCTTCTGCTGCGGCTTCTTCCCGTCCGTCTCTGGATTCTCCTCCGCCTGCACACGCTCCATCTTCCTTACCAGCTCTTGCAGCTCCTCCTGTTTCTCCTCCTTCTCCTTCTGTCTGCTCCAGCCGGCGGTGTCGTTCATCAGCTCCGCCAGCTCCTTCTCCACCTTCTCTTTCTCCACCATCAGCTCCAGCTCGTTTTTCCTCTTCGCCTCCTCCTCCTCCTCCTCCTCCTCCTCCTCGCTCTTTGTGCGTTTCGTCTCCAGCTGTTTTCTCTTCAGCTCCTTCAGCAGCTCCTCCAGCTCCTCGTCTTGTTTCCTCTGGATCTCCGTCTCTCTGATCTCCTCCTGCAGGAGCTCATCCAGGTCTCGCTCATTCTTCGTCGCTCCCTCCTCATCTTCATCCTCGTCATCCTCATCCCACGTGTCGTTGAGCTCATACTCGTCAGTCTCATGAGAGTATCTGCGCTCTCTATCTTTCTCTGCAGAAAAATAGATACGTGTATCAGGTGTGTATGTGTTTTACTAGTATCACATAACCGTATTAAAGGCCCGTTCACGTCAAGGATGACAACTAAACTGGATTAAAGGCCCGTTCACACCAAAGATGAGAACTAAACCGGATTAAAGGCCCGTTCACACCAAGCATGATATCTAAACCGGATAAAAGGCCCGTTCACACCAAAGATGAGAACTAAACCGGATTAGGTTTAAAGGCCCGTTCACACCAAAGATGAGAACTAAACCGGATTAAAGACCCGTTCACACCAAGGACGATATCTAAACCGGATTAAAGGCCCATTCACACCAAGGATGAGAACTAAACCGGATTAAAGGCCCGTTCACACCAAGGACGATATCTAAACCAGATTAAAGGCCCGTTCACACCAAGGATGATATCTAAATGGGATTAAAGGCCCATTCACGCCAAGGATGATATCTAAATGGGATTAAAGCCCTGTTCATGCCAAGGATGATATCTAAATGGGATTAAAGGCCCGTTCATGCCAAGGATGATATCTAAACCGGATTAAAGGCCCGTTCACACCAAAGATGAGAACAAACCGGATTAAAGGCCCGTTCACACCAAGGATGATATCTAAATGGGATTAAAGGCCCGTTCACACCAAGGATGATATCTAAATGGGATTAAAGGCCCATTCACGCCAAGGATGATATCTAAATGGGATTAAAGGCCCGTTCATGCCAAGGATGATATCTAAACCGGATTAAAGGCCCGTTCACACCAAAAATGAGAACAAACCGGATTAAAGGCCCGTTCACACCAAGGATGATATCTAAATGGGATTAAAGGCCCATTCACGCCAAGGATGACAACTAAACCGGATTAAAGGCCCGTTCACACCAAGGATGACAACTAAACCGGATTAAAGGCCCGTTCACACCAAGGATGATATCTAAATGGGATTAAAGGCCCATTCACGCCAAGGATGACAACTAAACCGGATTAAAGGCCCGTTCACACCAAAGATGAGAACAAACCGGATTAAAGGCCCGTTCACACCAAGGATGATATCTAAATGGGATTAAAGGCCCATTCACGCCAAGGATGACAACTAAACCGGATTAAAGGCCCGTTCACACCAAGGATGACAACTAAACCGGATTAAAGGCCCGTTCACACCAAGGATGATATATAAATGGGATTAAAGGCCCATTCACGCCAAGGATGATATCTAAATGGGATTAAAGGCCCATTCACGCCAAGGATGACAACTAAACCGGATTAAAGGCCCGTTCACACCAAAGATGAGAACTAAACCGGATTAAAGGCCCGTTCACACCAAGGATGATATCTAAACCGGATTAAAGGCCCGTTCACACCAAGGATGACATCTAAATGGGATTAAAGGCCAGTTCATGCCAAGGATGATATCTAAACCGGATTAAAGGCCCGTTCACACCAAGGATGATATCTAAACCGGATTAAAGGTCTGTTCACAGTCAAGTCCACACAACGACAGAGGAATGATATAATTGGAATCTCTTTCAGAACTATTTTTTCCCACTGATGAACGATAAAAACATTGACAGCCAATCAGAACAGACTTTAAACAGCTTGAGCATTTAAAGCGACAGACTGAATTTAATTAGCATTGAGCTGAATAATGACACTATTACCTTCTGGAGATCTGATTTTTAGAATTTTTTTTTAGATCTTGCTTTTTCCATCCAGCATTTTTTTTAATGCGATAACTTGCTAAAAATATTTTTGCATAAAAATAGGTGGATGTAAACACAGTTACTGATACAGTTATTGAACTGAATCAACGCTGAACTGAATTGATCTGAATAATGACACTTGTCTTTTTAGAGCTGCTTTACAGCAGAATGTGAATTTATCTCATATTTGATGAGATTCTGTAATTTTCCTGTTTATTAAGGACCTTCTGACTGACATAAGTTGATTGTTTTGACAGGAGGTTTTACTGACCACGTTCTGCCAGCTCCTGTAATTCTCTCAGCAGACCCTCGTGTCTCTCTTGAGCGTTCAGAGCATCGTCTGTAAACAAAACCAGCACAAAATCAGAAAGATGCGTCGGATTCATGCTGACAACATGTAATGTGAGTGATAGCTCAGTCAAACATGATCATTCTGTCATCATTTACTTCCCTCATGTCGTTCAAACCCGTGTGAAACAAAAGAAGATAGTTTAAAGAATGTCTGAGATTGTTTTTGTCCATATGTTCCTCAGAAGATCTTCTTATAAGTTCAACGGAAGAAATCATTTGAACAGAGTTCTGTTTTTACACCATTAAAACAAACTATTTCCAAGAACCAAATAATGGTGGTCAGTAATACACATTTAATAAAAGCATGTTGACGTTACTCGTTATTTTGAACTGAAGAAATAGTCACGTGCTCTGAGACACAATAGACCTGTTAAATCGGTTCACAAATCGCATTGAACGATTCATTTGCGAGTTTGACTGTTCTCAAGTCAACAACTCACTGGCTGAATGCGAAATCGCCCCTAAACCCTCAATCACTATTCCCTACGTTAGTGCACTAATGGTTCACTTGAAGGAGTAAATGAAAACGAGTAAGCGAGTTTGGACAACCGTTGAGTGTACATCAGCTGTACACTCGTTATTGCAGTGCATTGTGGGATAGAATAAGTGCACTCGATAACATCCACCACTACAAATGGCTTTCCCCTCAAATAATGCACTAGTTGAGGGTATAGAGGGCGATTTCGGATTCAGCCACTGACTCAACTTCAGAGCAAGTCTCCAGTTAACTGAATTCACCTTTCTGACTCAAAATGAGCCAAGAACTGGGAGATCCTCGAAGTTCGAGTGTGCGCGCGACCAAAAACAACAAATTATTGCACCCACCATTTCAAACAATATAAAACTAGTATGTTTGCATAGCGTTCATTTGAAAATGTGCAGAGGTGGAAAGTAACTAATTAAAAATGCTTTTGTTACAGTACTTGAGTAAATTGTTCTACTTTCTTAAGTATAATTAAATTGTGGTACTTTTACTCTTACTTCAGTTGCACAAAAATAAAGTATTCAACTTCGCTACATTTATTTTTACAAATAAATTTTTACAATAAAGTACAAAGTTCTTTGACAAAGGTGCCGACGGAGCAATAGGGCAAGCTGGCATTTGACAGGCACTTTTCAAACTCCTGCAATGAGCCCTGCGCTTCAGCCAATCACAGACAGGGCTGACTCAAGTGCCAAACCAATCAAAACTTCCAGTTCAGCTGGGGGGCGGGGCATTCAAACCACGCTTTGACACTCAATCGCTGGCGCTCGCGTTTTGAATCAGTATCGCTAACGTTTCAATATTTTAGTGAATGTAAGCGTGAGCTATGATTTTAAATTGTAATTTTGGCAAAGCTTGCCCTCTTTAACAATGCAGTTAAACTAATTGTACGAAGCTGAAATAACCAACATTAGCAACAACAGTGAAATAAGAGCGCTTGGTTTATCTGTCAATCAGATAACATTTTTGGTAGAACGAAAAAGAGCATTTTATTTAACATGTTAACCCATACCCCACTTTATTTTTTTACTGGCTATTCATAGTGTTTCAATCCCCATCATTTCTTTGATCAGACCTCTCACTTAACCTTCTTTGCTTTTGCCCTTCTTAAAAAACATTCAAATGACAGGGACTTTTCAAAGTTAATAATAAAACAATCACTTTTGGAAACATGTATGTTTGCTCAGCCTAGCGTCAAACACGGCAATTTATGAGATTAATATCATTAGCATATATACCTCAGTCGTGTTTGAAATAACCATTGTGGTCCCATGTGAGACAGAAAATATATTATTTTATAAAATTCTATGACACAGACTCACACGTCAATTAGCATTACATTAAAGATAGCCTATACATCATTCTTATAAAAATACCTAATATGGTTAGAAAATCACATTAAGTACTTGTGTACTTCTTCCACCACTGGTGTCCATCATCACGACCATTCACAGGGCCATCCCAGCTAACAAACATATATTCCAAGGACGTTTTGCTAACGTTCCCATTAAGTTATGAAAACGTTATCTCTGAATGTTCTCTGGACGTTTTTAAATGCTATAAAAACATTACTTTTGAACATTCCATTTCATCCTCCTTTCAAACATTATGGGAACGTTACTTTTGAATATTCTCTGAACGTTCCGAAACAAACATAACATTTAAAAAAAAAAACGTTAGACGAACGTCCAACTAAAACGTTTCAGAAATAATTGTTCCTTCAACACTTTTAAAACATTATTAAAGACAAACTTTGAATTTATTAACGTTACTGGCAGAACGTCATAATTTGAGAAAACATTGCCAGAACGTTATCTGGGATCTAGACCAACTAGTTCAGATAGTCAGTTTTGAAAACATGTTGAGAGATACTACCAGTAGAGACTCACCTGTCTTCTGTCGGTCACAGCCGGTCGCACTGGCAGGGTCGCAGTCAGTCGCGCGCTAGTGTAAAAACAAACACACAGGTTAGTTCACATACACACGTCACGGTGAGAAGAGAAGAATTATCGTAAACTAGTCTCTGACCTGCTCGTCTGGCAGAGGGACACATCTCACTGTAGAGAAGAGCAGACATCCAGAAAGAAATTAAACCATAATGGAATATCCAACAGGAGAAAAATGTTTGGTTCTGTGCAATGGCTGTTGAGAGGTGGGCGTGGCTATCATACATGTAGGCGGGGCATGTACAAAAGGGGCGGGGAACCCAGAACACCCTAGCAACTGCCTAGCAACACCCTAGCAACCACCCATAATACCTTAACAACCACTTAGCAAGATCCTAGCAACCAACCAGGCTACTCTAGCAACACCCTAGCAACCACCCAGAACAACCTAGCAACCACCTAGAATACCTTAGCAACCACCTAAAACACCCTAAATTATTAAAAATTACAAGGTCAAAACATATGCACGGATGATTTGCTCATCATGATTAAACCGGATTATCAGGAATCCATCGCGCCTGTGCTACATAATAATGAGAGCCTCATTAATATACATGCATATTAATGTGGCATGTTGCCCTTTGGTGACACTTTTTTCCCTTATAATTTCGATTTTGTCATAATTATGATTTAGCATGTCAACTTTTTGCCATAATATGTAGTGTTATAATTTCGACATTTTATAAACACTATTTAGCTTTTTTTTTTTTTCTTAAATTGGCTTCCACGGGTGATGCAGCCCTACATGAACGCGCGCGCGCTCCCGCAGCTCCTTTCACCTGACGGAGGGTAAATAATCCTGCAGATTAACGCAGAACAGCTATTCCTGTCTCACCTGATGAGCTCAAATGAGGCACTTAAACACTCAAACTCAGCGGTTTGATCGGCAGGTGAACTGTATTATGTAACGCGATCAGCTGTGAATTAACGTTTATTTATCTAATATCACCTCAGATCTGCATCGAAACGATTCGTTACACCTACAGGAAATAAACATTTTCATCAAGGTCTAATGTAGATTTCTACTCACCTCCTGCAGAGAAAACACACACCGCCGTCCAGAACGTCAACACACGCATCATACACACACACACGCGGGCGCGCGCAGAGCAGAAGAGATGAAGACGATGATGGTGGTGGTGATGAAGATTAAAATGACTTGATCGCGTCTGTTTGTGGTGAGACTACAGGAAAATCCACCTGGAGGACATGATGAGCTCTGCGCGCTCCCGCTGCGTGCCCGCGCTCAAATAAAGCCCGTGCGCGTGTCCTTCCGCGCGCTCAGGGCTGTTTGGAGAGATTTAGTTCTCAGCGACAGGAACAATTCCCGTAGACACACACACACACACACACTCGTTCACAGACACACACTCACTCTCTCACACACTCACTCACTCACAATCACTCACTCACTCTCACATAGACACACACTCTCACAAACACTCACACACAGACACACACACTCAGATACTCACTCATACAGACACACTCTCTCACACAGACAGACAGACACACACTCACAGACTCAGATACTCACACACACACACACTCACAGCTGCTAGTTAGCCGTTAAAGAGAAACACACACTGAGGCAAAACTTTGACAATTGATTTCCCATCATAAATCAAGAACAATTACATGTACAGATCAGGTGATCGAATGAAACAGACTGTACAGAAAATAAACACGTGACCTCAATCTTTCCGCACAAATGCATTCAAAACACGAAGAAAGGAGTCAAAAGCCTTCAGTAATTGCAAAACATGAACAATTTATTACCATTCTGATGTCCATTCAGGTAAGAAGCATGACAAAGATATTAGAAGAATTGAACCAAACAGAGCAACACACACAAGTCCCATCACTCCAGATGTCAGTAATAATAATATTAATATTAATAATAATAATAATAATATCTCATGCCAAGCGCCTTTCATCTGTGTCTGATCTGAAGTAGCAGACGGCCTGTACAGAGGCTCACAGTCGGAGGTCTCAGCGCGTGACTGACACTGACACACACACACACACACACACACACACACACAGGTAAAGCAGAGGACAGTCCCACATCTTTGGAATGATTCCCCTCCGTTAAAGCTTCTCATCTCATGGACACAGAGGGAGCCGGTCCGCTCCCCTCCAGGGTTCCTGACCCGTTGCGACCCACAGGACTGAGATCAGCGGTTAAGAGCGAGAGCAGCACCAGGCTGTTCGGACCACACACGGACACAACAGAGAGAGCGGAGCGTCTGGATCTCCATCAGGATGAACACACACTGCATGAGTGAGGGGGAAACACGCGTCAAACTGAACACATCCAAGCACTTGCATAGTGTGATGAGATCCTGAGTGAACTCAGACAGATGAGCACGCCGACAGACACACTTCCTGTCTCGACAGGAAACAGGTCCGTCTGACGCTCTGACCAACCCAACACAAGAAACCACGTCTGGGTCACAGGTCACCGCAGATATACGGGTTACATGAAGACCATCAAGCACTTTTATCACCAAAAACAATTATAGATATATTTTTCTAATTCTCACCACTGTAATAATGAAAAATATCGCATCTGGAGAATTTTTTTTTTAATTAAAAAAAAATCAGCATAAATTAAATACAATGCTGTATATTAATTGTACTTTATTTGAATTATATAAAATTTTTGGCATTACAGTAATTGAGAAAAGTGCTTAACAGTCTTTAAAATAATGCTATGTTATATATATATATGGCAAGAAATACTTATAATATATAAATATTTTCCACAAAATATATATACACAATATATTAATATATATTGTATTACACTTTGTGAAAAATATTTTCATGCAAGAAATATTTTTCACAAAGTATATATATAAAATATATATTAATATTTGTAATAATAATAATAAATATGTAATATATATACTTTGTGAAAAATATTTCTTAAATATTGCTCATTTCATAAATAATATATATATATATATATATATATATATATATATATAAAAATGCAAGAAATATTTTTAGATAATAATAGAAATATTTTTCACAAAGTATATATCCATTATAAAATGTATATTAATATTTGTATTAAAATATATACTTTGTGAAAAACATTTCTTATATAATTTCTCATTTCATATATATATATAAAAATGCAAGAAATATTTTTAGATATTAATAGAAATGTTTTTCACAATGTATATTATAAAATAATTTTTTTAATTATTTAATATAATTTATTAATATACATACTTTGTGAAACATTTTTTGTATTTATTTCATTCATATAAGAAATATTTTTACGTGTATATATATATATATATATATATATATATATATATATATATATATATATATATATAAAATGATATATTCATATTAATATATAATACAAATATTAATATATATTTTATAATATATATATATATATACACTGTGAAAAAATATTTCTTATATTTCTAATATAATATTTCTTATTACATATATATATGCAAAAAAAAAAAAAAATCTAAAATATATTAATATATAAGAAATATTTTTCACAACAACAACAAAAAAAAAAAAAATAATGAACCCTGGCTGATACAAGCTTCATTTTCTTCAAGAATATGTATTTTCTTGATTTTGGGGTGACGTGACCTGGACGTGTTCTCGAGCGGTTTCATCAGATTCGGCCCTACAAACACACGGCAGTGACGCGACAGACGAAACATTACAGAAATGAAACAAACAAGCGTGTTTTCAGTCAATACAGTTTTACTAGATATAGAGCAGCTGAGAGACGTATAAAACAGACACCGAGAGCAGAAACACACACACACACACACACCGCTCTGATGCTCCATAAGGCTGAATGGGGTTTTCACAGACGGTACCATTCAAAGATCAAAACACCACAAATGAATCAACAGAAATCTGCCGTTTAGAAGCACCATTGCAATTGGTCGAATCTCTGAAGCGGCCTCTCGTGGCTTGGAGGAACTCAAGATGAAATGGAATCTGATTGGTGGGTTTTGCATCAGTCAGTACGAGGCAGAGTCTGTCATTGGCGGACGTCCCTGTCAGTCACGGAGGGGGGCGGAGCCACGGTCAGCGGATGAGCACAGCTCGATCTCTCAAACGACAGCTCCCACAATCCCCCTCTGCTCGCGTCTTTACTTCATAGCACTGCGTATAAAAATCATTTGGATCATAAAGTCATATTGTGATTTTCCTATACCGGCGTATTTACAAAAATCTGCGTGCGAGAGGCGACGGCTGTAGTAAACATCTTACGTATAAGTGCTAAGAAACCTCTTGTACCTCAACAGGGATAAGAACGCATCATAACACAGGAATGAGGGACGCGTGAAATCAACACACAAACGGCGGCTCTGCCGTGTAGAACACAGGAGGAAGTCCGTCATGGAGGTCAGAGTTCATGCAGGCGGATGGACGCAGGATGTAAACGACATCGAGATGAACGGCCGGCTCAGGCCCGAAGCCCTTTGAAACCATAAGCACCGTTCCTCGCGGTCACGCACCTCCAGCCAATCAGATCGCTCGTCTTCCTGCTCTCCCTTCCGTAATATAATAGTTCTTCTGTATTTCCTTTATAATAAACTTAGTTAAGTACAATAAAGTAGAAAAATATTAGAGAACATATGCACAGTTAGTTGTGTGTGATCTGTAGTGACTCGTGTTGTTTGAGTGTGTGTGCTGGGCTACTGGAGCACCGGCCGAACGACTCGGTGACCGAGAAGAAGTCGTTGTCAACGTTCAGTTCTTCCTCTGGCTTGATTCTCATATCGTCGACGTTCTGTCCATCCCGTCTGCAAAGAGAGAGAAGTGGGCCGATGTTAAAGTCAGCATGAAATCAAGTTTTATATGGAATATTGCAGTGTTTATTATGAATGATTTATCTGTGATTGTTAGGGGCCGAGCACCTCTTCTTCCGCTCTTGAATAAGCCCATAGAAGCGCTTGCAGGACAGTTGTGAAATTTGGCACACAGATAGAGGACAGTCTGAACTGTCACCACAGCAAATTTGGAGTCTCTAACTCAATCCCTCTAGCGCCACCAACTGTCCAAATTTTCACTCATGTTTATGCTAATAACTTTTGAAGCGTAAGGGCTAGAAACAACATTTTTCCACCATTTTGAATTTTCCAAAAAACTCGAACTTCTCCTAGGCCATTGCTCCGATTTTCACGAAAATTTAACTAGATCATCTTTAGTCCATGCCGACAAAAAGTTAGGGAATTCAAGTAAATTTGTCAAACCCTTTTAGAAATAGCGCACAAACGAATTCCAATTTTGCCATATTTGGCTAAACTTCCTGTCCGCCATTTGATTTACTTTAAAAAACAATTTTTTCAAACTCCTCCTAGACTGTTTGTCCAATTTTCAAGAAAATGTAACCAGATCATCTTTAGTCAATGCCGACAAAAAGTTAGGGAATTCAAGTTTATTCGTCAAACTGCAATAGCACGCAAACGAATTAGACGAACAGCACACCAAAATGAACCCAAGCTTATATCTCCGCAACGCTTTAGCGAATTCTGACCAAACTTGGTGTGTGTTATGACAACCATGACCTGAGGTGACCTGGAGTTTCGGCACAGTGCCACCTAGTGGTCAGGAGATTTTCATTTTTGCTTAAAACTTCGTAACGGATTTGGCCAAAAATCTCAGATTTTTCCGAATTCTTTAGATTTGGTTCATCATGCCGAGTCGAACGATTTCCAAATCGGCCATTTTGAATTTTGTCGTAAAATGCTATATTTTACGAACGCATTGACATGTTGAGCAACTCGGTCTATGTCTTCGGCACCATTCCCTGAAGGTACTCAAAATTTCAGGGCGGTTAATGTAATTTCCAAAAATGCTAATAACTTTTGATTAAATTAGCCTATTGTAATGGAACTGGTCTTAATTGATTCATGCCGAGAACATGGATACCAATTTTGCCATATTTGGCCAAACTTCCCGTCCGCCATTTTAATTTACTTTAAAAACCTATTTTTTCAAACTCCTCCTAGACCGTTTGTCCGATTTTCACCAAAATCGAATCGCATCATCTTCCAACCATGGCCACAAAAATGTATGGATTTTGTGTCGATACACGAAACCGTTTTCATATACCGCATCAACTAAATTGATGGCATGAAGCCAAAATGACTCTGAGGCTGTATCTCTGCAATGCTTTGACATTTTAACACCAAACTTTGCCTTGTCACCTCAATCTGACCACACCACATCAATTTGGTCACAAATGATTTAATGGTTTATCACTTTTGACCAATAGGTGGCCTATTGGTCAAAAGTGCTAAACCATTAAATCATTACTAGTGGATGTATTTATGATTTTTCAGCCATGTTGGATAAAATCATCTTAAAATGTCTTTAAATGCTCATTGTTGCAGTCGGTCTGATGCTTCCAGCCGTGTTGGCATGACTTATGTTCTTTGTGCTTGGCCCCGATAATTGCTGCTTGCAGCTATATTTTTAAATTCCTGTTCCTGGACAGACTGGGAAGAGAGGAGCTGCAACAATGGAGAATATGGGGAAAATAATCAACATTCAAGCAGGAAAACCTGCTCTAGTAGAGCCCAAAAACATCATCAAGACTTAAGGCCTGTGATTGGGTACTGCGTGATGGTGCTGAGCTGTGATTGGCTGTACCTCCTAAGGCGTGCTCTGTCATGCTGAGGCACAGAGACTCCAGCGTGGGGTTAATCTCCAGATCTGTCCCTGGAACTTGGCATTCTGGGAACAATAAACAAGAGCATGGACTTCAGTGGAGATCAACAACTACTGTAGCTGAAATAAAAGAGTTTGTTAGATGCTGCCTTAAGCCCCCCAAAAAAAACACTTTGTTTTAACGCATACGCTAGGGTATACGTTCACTTGAGCTTCACGTTTAATCATTAAAAGATGGTGAACACCCACATAATCTTATTCCTAAATGACAGCGATTCGGCTCTGTTTATTAAACCTTTGACAAGACTGATCACGGCGAACATTCAGACCCAGAGAGAGCAGTCGTCATGTATAGATATGAAACAGCTTCACAAACAGTCTTTTCAACCACAAAGTATCATTATTTCTGTCTTACGGTCCGCCTTCCATATTCAACTTACACAAAGTGTAACACCTCTCACAGTTCAAAACGCTTACGCTACGTCCGATGTCATACGTCGCGCCAGTTACGCTTTTTTCGTAAGTTGAATACGGAAGGCGGTCTGGCGGAAGCTAGATATTTTATTTTAACGTGTTAAATATGGATATTTTTCTTACACAAACCCATGGCTTCGCTTCAGAAGGCCTTTATTAACCCCCGGAGCTGTGAGGAGCACTTTTATAATGAATGGATGCACTTTTTTTGGGCTTCAAATTTTGGCCTGCAATTCACTGCCATTATAAAGCTTGGAAGAGCCAGGACATTTTTTAATATAACTCTTTTTTTAATATTGTGTTCGTCTGAAAGAAGAATGACTTGAGGGAGAGTAAACCACGGGGTCATTTTCATTTTTGGGTGAACTATCTCTTTAAGTGTGCTTCAGAAGGCAGGGCTGTAAGTAGACGTCTGGAGGTCAGGTGTTGTGCGAGTACCTTGTTGTTGGAACAGAAGCATGGTCTGCGGAGACGTGTGGACAGGAAGAGAATGAGTTCTCTGCACAGAACTTCTGCTCTGGCTCGGCATGCTGTTACTGCCCCCAGGATTCCCAAACCACAGGTTCTGAAACACACCAATCACATCAAAGTGCTCTTTCAGCATCAACACTGTTTACAGGGCTTCTTCAGTCGTTGTGGTGTGTAGGGTTGGGTACCGTTCACATTTTAACCGGTACTGGTACCGGTACCCAAAGGAACCTTTTTTCGGTACTTTACGGGTGTTTACATCAATAACTGTGCAGAAACTGTAAGTCATTTATAAAAGTGTTATTGACATTACGCCTTGGTCGCTGTCTGCCATTGTCTGTGATGTTTGTTTACTGTAATATTTACCTGTAAATACTAGGCTACTAGCTACTTAATTGAATTCATAAAAACCATATTAACTTTTTTGACAAAACAAAGTGCAACTAACAACTGAGCTTTATACTGTTAAAAATTAAAACATGGAAGAAAAATTGTGATTTATTACTTGAAAAATAAAATTGATAATTTATTATTGTTAGTGTTAGTATTATTATTACATTGAGACGTATCTAAATTCTACTGTACAACAGTAATTTGTTTGTCAAGTTAAACCGAACTTTTATTTTGACGGGTTGCTGTGAAGAGCTTTGAGTCTCTGAGTGTTTATGATATGACGGTAGTTTTTCTCAAATTAAACGGTAAAATGCTCATGAAGTGACTCTCAGAGCGGCTCTGGAGATGAAGTTCATGCATTCATGTCCTCGTATGAGATGGAAACACGCGACCGTCACACGCGATTCAGTGTGTGTATGTGTGTGTGTGTGAGGCTGAGGTAAATTAGACCGCGCATCTGCGCCATTCATTCACAGAGACACGCAGGATTGGTATTTAAATAGATTTTTTTTAGTGGTTTAATGTTCACAGACACTAGTCTATCACCAGACGCATTCTCAGGTACCGAAATTTGGTACCGATTGATTTAATGTGAATAGGTACTCGGTAGTACCGACGTAATTCGGTCGGTGCCCTTAAAAGTGCAGAGTTCGGTACCCAACCCTAGTGGTGTGTGCCTGACCTGTCGGCCCTGTGCGGTGACGGCGGCGGGGTTGGCGAGCGAGTGCCGGGGCGACGCTCCGGTCAGACCGCCGGCAGTCATCAGCCCCATGCGGCCGGGGGGCGGCGCTCCTCGCGGAGGCATCTGGAAGGGCCTCTGCCCCCGTCTGCCCAAACCTGCGCTCACAGATCCAGCTGTGGGCAGAGAGTTGGATCCGTACGCCGGCCACCTGCGCAAACACATGGGAAGTCATTGGTGAGGGTGAATGCGGTGCGGCAGAGAGACGCGAGCAGACCGAAAGCACACGCACCCTCTCCGGTACACGGCGCTGTCCATCATGGTCTTCCGCGGGAAGAGGCGGAGCAACTTCAGCACCTGCTGTTTCCACGATAACAGCCGCTTCTTCTGCGTCTCTGTAAACGCCTGACACACATTTCACAGCCTTATTAAACAACATAACACAACACTTCTTAAACTGTACCGCTTCGAAACAATGTGAAATACTATAAACAAACTGAACAGCACGAAGCGCGCCTCACCTCGTGCGTGAGACATTTCTCGATGAGCTGCAGGTAACAGCTGATGTTCTCCTCATCCGGTCTGGACACCAACAGCTGCGTACAAACTGAACACACAGAAACAATACCAGTCAAATCTCACCATGCTCAATATCAATTTTGATAAATCAGATAATATGCTGAACAACACCTGCCTTTGTGAATATGATACATAAATCCAGATTATCCAGATGATAAAGAGCAATTTTTAATTTTAGTTTTATTAGTACTTTGAATTATTTTTATATTGTTGATCGTAATTTCATTATGTGCTTTGTCATTTTATTACTTTTTTAAAAAAAAAATTGATATTTAAGTTCAATTTACTTTTGTTTCAGTTTTTATTTAATTCCAATTAATTTTAGTGCTTCAACTTAAACTTGTTTCAGTTTATTGCTAAGGCAACATTTCAACAAATATTTATATTTTATTTATTTATAGTTAAATGAACAGAAATGTTTTAATAGCTTTAGATAATAACGCTGTTATTTTCATTGTTTTTTAGGGCTGGGTATTGACACAAATTTCACAATTTGATTCGATTTCGATTCAATATTGATTATTTTGGATATATATCAGGTACAATACATGGCAAATTTTCTCAGAGAAAACATCTAATGCTGTAAACTATGGGAGTCAGTTTGTAGCCTATAATATTGAAGGGAAAAATTAACTGATTTGTATACAAACACATAATGAAGTTATATGAAATATAAACATTTAAATGGTGGCAATTATAAAAAACTTGCCAGATTTATTCAAACATGCATTAAATATTGAAGAACAATAAAAATGATAATGAATATGTAATATGGTGCATATATTTATCAAAACACTGAGTTCATTTTTCTAGCGGACTAATGAGTTTATGGACACTGAATATGATTTTACAAGCTGCTTTATTGATGTCTTTCCGCTGTTGAAACACTGATTGAGCGATTCCATGTGACATGATACAGATTTTGATAAGTTGTACTGTATCTTTTAACACACCTTCAGACGTTCATTCACGCTGTAACTGGTATTAAGAAGATCAGTTCATGTGCCGCTTCTCTTGAGCTGAGCGATCTCACACCACAGCGGTATTTATGTTTTTGAATTTCATAATAAAATGGACGTAATTTGAAATCTGAGACTTTGTTTCATATCAATAGTAACAAATCACAAAGATTATTGCGATTTATTGGATGGGAGGCGCTACAATGTTCTGCTCATTCATCTGAAAACAGGATAGACTAATCTATTCTTGGGATTTAAGAATCGATATCGGTTCGTAAAAACGAGAATCGATTAAAATCGAGAAATCGATATTTTTTTACCCAGCCCTAGTGCCTTTATTTATAGTAAAATAGACTGTGGCATTTAATCAATCATGTAAAATGTTTTAAGGTCATTCAATAAGGATTCATAACACCAGCATTAGTATATATATTCATACATATGTATAAACAGATAATGGCATGCAGCTGTATCAAGTAAACACTTTTTAAAGTTTCACATAAAACCAACTTCATTAATAGTCTAATAAAGCATGACGGCACAGTAAGCATGAATCTGTTCATTGTGAAAAAATATAAATTTAAATATGTCTCAAATGTAGAACAAGTTAAAATTGCTAATATATAAAAATTATTTAGTTATGCATTTAAGAATTTACTGAGAATTTTTACGTTTAGAATGTTTTTCATCGGAATGGGATGACACGGTGACTTTTGTCACAAAAATCATGGACATGATTCGGATATGTTAAAGGGTAAAAAAAATTAAAAAAAAGAGTCACACATGGCTCCTTCGCAGTCAAAAATGAACGGGAAATACGAAAAAATATGAAAACTTAAGAGAATCTTTTGGCGGTACAAACTACAAATCAGCCACTGTGCAGAAAAAAAGTGAAGAATTATCACTATCTATTCCTTATTTTGTCCGATTTTTTCATTATTAAATACTGAATAACAAAATGCTTTCCATGTGTTCCCTTTCTAACAAAATTGTAATGTTTGATTGTAATCATAATACAAAACCTGATATTTATCCAACAAAAAAAATTAAATATCTAAATCTAGTCTTTTAGAATGTCTTAATATATATCTAAATGCAAAACCTAATAAAAGTAAGAAATTATGTCTAAAAAAAAAAAAACTACAGGAATCCAAAAGCCTCTCTATATATTTATATACGGAGCTATACAGGTGGTTACACAACATTACACATTTTAATGTGAATTATTGCATTTATTGAAAAATAATAAAAAAATAAAAAAATAAAAAATTATATATACACTCACCTAAAGGATTATTAGGAACACCTGTTCAATTTCTCATTAATGCAATTATCTAATCAACCAATCACATGGCAGTTGCTTCAATGCATTTAGGGGTGTGGTCCTGGTCAAGACAATCTCCTGAACTCCAAACTGAATGTCAGAATGGGAAAGAAAGGTGATTTAAGCAATTTTGAGCGTGGCATGGTTGTTGGTGCCAGACGGGCTGGTCTGAGTATTTCACAATCTGCTCAGTTACTGGGATTTTCACGCACAACCATTTCTAGAGTTTACAAAGAATGGTGTGAAAAGGGAAAAACATCCAGT
The DNA here is from genome assembly GCA_039654105.1 of Coreius guichenoti. Lineage (NCBI taxonomy): Eukaryota > Metazoa > Chordata > Actinopteri > Cypriniformes > Gobionidae > Coreius > Coreius guichenoti. Next base: position 42,441,951 of record CM077174.1, on the reverse strand, counting down.
ATGCGGCAGTCCTGTGGGCGAAAATGCCTTGTTGATGCTAGAGGTCAGAGGAGAATGGGCCGACTGATTCAAGCTGATAGAAGAGCAACTTTGACTGAAATAACCACTCGTTACAACCGAGGTATGCAGCAAAGCATTTGTGAAGCCACAACACGCACAACCTTGAGGCGGATGGGCTACAACAGCAGAAGACCCCACCGGGTACCACTCATCTCCACTACAAATAGGAAAAAGAGGCTACAATTTGCACGAGCTCACCAAAATTGGACAGTTGAAGACTGGAAAAATGTTGCCTGGTCTGATGAGTCTCGATTTCTGTTGAGACATTCAGATGGTAGAGTCAGAATTTGGCGTAAACAGAATGAGAACATGGATCCATCATGCCTTGTTACCACTGTGCAGGCTGGTGGTGGTGGTGTAATGGTGTGGGGGATGTTTTCTTGGCACACTTTAGGCCCCTAAGTGCCAATTGGGCATCGTTTAAATGCCACGGCCTACCTGAGCATTGTTTCTGACCATGTCCATCCCTTTATGACCACCATGTACCCATCCTCTGATGGCTACTTCCAGCAGGATAATGCACCATGTCACAAAGCTCGAATCATTTCAAATTGGTTTCTTGAACATGACAATGAGTTCACTGTACTAAAATGGCCCCCACAGTCACCAGATCTCAACCCAATAGAGCATCTTTGGGATGTGGTGGAACGGGAGCTTCGTGCCCTGGATGTGCATCCCACAAATCTCCATCAACTGCAAGATGCTATCCTATCAATATGGGCCAACATTTCTAAAGAATGCTTTCAGCACCTTGTTGAATCAATGCCACGTAGAATTAAGGCAGTTCTAAAGGCGAAAGGGGGTCAAACACAGTATTAGTATGGTGTTCCTAATAATCCTTTAGGTGAGTGTATATATTTTCATTCATTTATTTAATTACTCTTTTTTTTTTTTTTATTCTAATTGAAAAAAATAGCTCATAAAAATGGTATAAATACTGCATAGTATAATAAAATCCCTTCAAAATTCTAAATAAAAAAAATATATATATATTATTGAACAAAAATATATTACTTGGATTTTCCTGGAAAAAAAAAAAAAGTTACAGTTTTTGACACTTTTGACAGAGAAAGAGCCAAATGTGACCCCCTAAACGAAGAGGGTTTAAAAACATTCAGATTTACACAAATCTCATTCTCACTCGTTTCATTTGTGTGTGTGTGTGTGTGTGTGTGTGTGTGTGTGTGTACCTTTCCCCATCACACGCGTGAACTGTCCTGCGATATCTCCGTCAGAGATGGGTGCAGACGAGGACTCCCCATCAGGAGGATTGTGGGTCTGGAAGCCCTCGGTTTCCTTCTCTTCGCCAGGATTGGCTGCTTTATCGACAGGTGTAACTCCAGGCTCCACCTCCTTCTGGGCAGCAGTGGGCGGGGCATAAACTTTGATTGGCGTGATGATGATCTGCTGAAGCTCTTGCAAAGCATTCCGGACGTTCCCGCCTTCCAGAATATCCTGAAATCACACATACCATGATAAGCGGACAACGTGAGAACGTGAAGGAGTGTAAATCTGACTGAATTGCTCACCTTTTCAAGAGATTTCAGGACGCTCTGTCGCTCTCTGAGCTTCTGTATGCTCAGAGCGATCTTGTGTCGAGCTCCCTTCGTGACGTTCTGAAAGAAACCGAGAGAGTCGGATGAAGTGGCATAGACTGATTTCATGATTCTCGCATGATTCCTGATTTATTTTGCATCTGAACCTCCAGAAGTCATCAGGACGATCACTTCACAAACAGCATCAACGTAAACATGTGGTGGGCGGGGCTTCGAGCTGATGTGGGCGGAGCTCACCTGCGACTCCAGGTGTTGCTCTGTGAGAATCATCATCTCTTCATACGTCATCTGAGAAAACAGCGAGGCGTATTTATGCAGACGAAGACTCTTCAGCCAGGCCGGCACGTCTGGAGGAGGGACAGCACACAAAACAACAGGTGAAATAAAGTTTCTCATATGGTGAAATAAGATTTGTGGACTCAAATTGGTCACCTTTCATTCCACTGCCGTCCTCCTGAAACGTGTTGCGCGTGTTGCTCTGCTCCTCTGTCTGTTCGCTGCCTGACGAGGCCACGCTGCTCTGGGGCGACAGGGGGGCGTGTTCTGCTCCGGCCACGCCCTGACATCCGACACCCTCCTCCTGGCTCAGCCAATCAGAGCTGCAGGCTGGCTGATTGGCGGGTGTGAGTGACATCGAGGGCTTCAGTGGGCTCGGCTGCACCTGACCAGGCAGTCCTGTTGAGCAATTATGAGTGAGCAACATCTTCAAATCTAAATGGCTCATATTGAAACCATGAAACATATAACAAGTTATTAAGTTGATCAAAAATTACATGTTTAGGGTTTCATTTTTCCTCAAAATTCATTTTTTTCGGTTTTCATTTTTCTGGATTCCGTTTTCATTTTTTTTGGACTCCATTTTAATGGTTTGATTAAATTTTAGTCATCAAAAAGCATGTCTAATTGACTGAAATCATGAAACTTTAGCAAAAATTACATGTTTAGGGCCCTATGAAATACTTTTTTTTCCTCAAATTCCGTGTTTTGGACTACATTTTAATGGTTAAATTAAATTTTAGTAATCAGCAAGCATGTCTAATTAATTGAAATAATGAAACGTATACAATTTAACAATTTATTAAAAACTTTAACAAAAACTACATGTTTAGAGCCCTGTGAATTTTTTTTTTCTCAAATTCTGTGTTTTCGGCTTTAATTTTTTCTGGATTCCATTTTAATGGTTTAATTACATTTTAATTACATTTTAGATTTTTAATTCTAAAATTGTGTAATTAATTTTCTGGCAAATCAATGAAGGCATAAAACATTAATTTAATTTATCTTTTAATCATATGAAATTAAACAAACTGCTGTACAAAATAGTGATTATTCCTTTAAAAAAATAAAGTTATAATACCTTATTATTATTATTAATGTTAGTATCTTTACCCGTGTTGACAGGCGAGGTCACGCCACCCGTGCCAGGGAAAGGCATGTGTCCGTTCTGTCCGGCCGGCGAGCTGCACGTGGACGGCAGCTTCTCTTGCCAGGAGTACGACGGCTCCAGGGACTCGGCGGAACAGGGCCACTCGTCTGACCCCTGCCGGGCATGATGGTATGGTCCGGGAGGAGGCGGACGGGACGACAGGTGCTCCTCCAGGTGATTGAGCCACATGGCCAGAGAGTTGCGGTCGTCGAGGGTGGTGGCGGGATGAATGAGGGCGTAGGAAAGCAGCTGCCGGCTCTCCTCCACAAACAGGCTGCTCTCGATAGTGTGGCTCAAGACCTTCTGCAGGAGGTTCATGTACTCACACTTGGCTTCGCTGTTCCGTGGCTGCAGCAGGGGGAGATGGGATAGCAGGAGGGACACGGCTTTCTCCTTCGGCTCCTGCTGCCATTGACTGACGATGGCTAGAGGAAGAGAGAGGCGGAGATCTTAGTTTTACTGTGCGGGTCTGATGCTTTTATATTTAACAGTTCAAAACTTAAATACAAAAAAAACGAATTACAAAAAAGTTTGGAATAATTAAGATTTTTAAATGTTAAAAAAAATACAGCTAAGGAAAAATACAGTGAAATATTATTCCAATGTAAAACAGCTGTTTACTATGTGAAAAAACACACTGATCAGGCATAACATTATGACATCCGCACGTGCATCAATGAGCCTTGGCCGCCCATGACCCTGTCGCCGGTTCACCACTGTTCCTTCCTTGGAGCACTTTTGCTAGATACTGACCACTGCAGACCGGGAACACCCCACAAGAGCTGCAGTTTTGGAGATGCTCTGACCCAGTTGTCTAGCCATCACAATTTGGCCCTTGTCAAACTCGCTCAAATCCTTACGCTTGCCCATTTTTCCTGCTTCCAACACATCAACTTTGAGGACAAAATGTTCACTTACTGCCTAATATATCCCACCCACTAACAGGTGCCGTGATGAAGAGATCATCAGTGTTATTCCTTTCACTTGTCAGTGATCATAATGTTATGCCTGATCAGTGTATAATAAAATGTAATTTATTATTGTGATCAAAGCTGAATTTTCAGCATCATTACTCCAGTCACATGATCCTTCAGAAATTATTCTAATATGCTGCTCAAGAAACATTTATGATTATTATCAGTGTTGAAAACAGTTAATATTTTTATGGAAAGTGAAACTTTTGAATGGTAGTGCAAGTAAAAAAGAAAGAAATTAATCATTTTATTCAGCAAGAACGCATTAAACTGATCAAAAGTGACAGTAAAGACATTTATAATGTTATTAATATACAAGTCTGAAGTCCAAGCTCAACTCATTATAATGGTTTTACCTGCATTGTTGGCTTCTGCCTCTAGTATGTGTATCTCTGTGCAGTCGGCCAGCCAGTGGTCCAGACAGATGTGCAGGAACCGGGCCTGCGTCCGAGAAACACGCTTCAACAATGATAGCAGCGCCACCGTCTGTTCACACTCGTTCCAGCTCTTAAACCAGTCTGTCAAAATCCCCACTTGGTCCCGGAACATCATGGCGAGATTCTTCAGAATCAGGGGCGGGGCTGAGGGGGAGAGGGAGGGGGCGGGGTCTGTATAAAATGGGGCGGGGTTACAGGCAGTGCTCCAGTCCACTCAAAGATGCATTGGAAACCCCTCACATGGTTCTGGAGCACAGCGGACGCCACCGAGGCAGGGGGCAGGCGTTTGGGTTCAGGGTTCAAAGGTCACAGGGCGAGACGGAAGGTTCCGTGAGGAATCGTAGACGCCTCTAGCGCATCTTCACTCGTACACCGGCAGCTGCAGACACAAAACACGCATGTTAAATAAAGCAAAAGCAAACCTGAGGCGGTTCCCGTGTGAGACTCGTGCATCTCTCTTCCTGTCTCAGATTAGAGCAGAGCTGCCACATAATCAGATTCCCACCGTCCTGCAGACCACAGCAACTCTCAGCGGCGGATTACATCCATCACCACAGCTGATCTGTACCCACACGCTACTCAACTTCTCACATCCAGCTCAGTGTGCCTCCAGCTGACCAGAGCACAGGGTCAAATCAGCCGGACGAGGGACAAATCAGCCGGGCGAGGGTCAAATCAGACGGACGAGGGAAAAAAAAAAAATCAGCAAAACAAGGTTAAAATCAGACGGACGAGGGACAAATCAGCCGGGCGAGGGACAAATCATAAAACGAGGGTCAAACCAGCCGGACGAGGGACAAATCAGCCAGACGAGGGACAAATCAGTCAGGCGAGGGTCAAATCAGCCGGGCGAGGGACAAATCAGCCGGGCGAGGGACAAATCAGCCGGGCGAGGGACAAATCAGCCGGGCGAGGGTCAAATCAGTCGGACGAGGGGAAAAAAAAAAAAATCAGCAAAACAAGGTTAAAATCAGACGGACGAGGGACAAATCAGTGAGACGAGGGTCAAATCATAAAACGAGGGTCAAACCAGCCGGACGAGGGACAAATCAGTCAGGCGAGGGTCAAATCAGTCAGGCGAGGGTCAAATCAGTCAGGCGAGGGTCAAGGCAAGGGTCAAATCAGTCAGGCGAGGGTCAAGACAAGGGTCAAATCAGTCAGACGAGGGACAAATCAGTAAGACGAGGGACAAATCAGTAAGACGAGGGTCAAATCAGTCAAACGAGGGTCAAATCAGTCGGACGAGGGTCAAATCAGACGGACGAGGGTCAAATCAGCAAAACAAGGGTAAAAATCAGTCAGACAAGGTTAAAATCAGACGGACGAGGGACAAATCAGTCGGACGAGGGTCAAATCAGACGGACGAGGGTCAAATCAGTCAGACGGACGAGGGTCAAATCAGTCAGACGGACGAGGGTCAAATCAGTCAGACGAGGGTCAAATCAGACGGACGAGGGTCAAATCAGTGAGACGAGGGTCAAATCAGACGGACGAGGGTCAAATCAGACGGACGAGGGGAAAGAAAAAAAAAATCAGCAGAACAAGGTTAAAATCAGACGGATGAGGGACAAATCAGTCAGACGAGGGTCAAATCAGCCGGGCGAGGGACAAATCAGCCGGGCGAGGGTCAAATCAGACGGACGAGGGGAAAGAAAAAAAAAAATCAGCAGAACAAGGTTAAAATCAGACGGATGAGGGACAAATCAGTCAGGCGAGGGTCAAATCAGCCGGGCGAGGGACAAATCAGCCGGGCGAGGGACAAATCAGCCGGGCGAGGGACAAATCAGCCGGGCGAGGGTCAAATCAGTCGGACGAGGGGAAAAAAAAAAAAATCAGCAAAACAAGGTTAAAATCAGACGGACGAGGGACAAATCAGTGAGACGAGGGTCAAATCATAAAACGAGGGTCAAACCAGCCGGACGAGGGACAAATCAGTCAGGCGAGGGTCAAATCAGTCAGGCGAGGGTCAAATCAGTCAGGCGAGGGTCAAGGCAAGGGTCAAATCAGTCAGGCGAGGGTCAAGACAAGGGTCAAATCAGTCAGACGAGGGACAAATCAGTAAGACGAGGGACAAATCAGTAAGACGAGGGTCAAATCAGTCAAACGAGGGTCAAATCAGTCGGACGAGGGTCAAATCAGACGGACGAGGGTCAAATCAGCAAAACAAGGGTAAAAATCAGTCAGACAAGGTTAAAATCAGACGGACGAGGGACAAATCAGTCGGACGAGGGTCAAATCAGACGGACGAGGGTCAAATCAGTCAGACGGACGAGGGTCAAATCAGTCAGACGGACGAGGGTCAAATCAGTCAGACGAGGGTCAAATCAGACGGACGAGGGTCAAATCAGTGAGACGAGGGTCAAATCAGACGGACGAGGGTCAAATCAGACGGACGAGGGGAAAGAAAAAAAAAAATCAGCAGAACAAGGTTAAAATCAGACGGATGAGGGACAAATCAGTCAGACGAGGGTCAAGGCGAGGGTCAAATCAGTCAGACGAGTGTCAAATCAGTCAGGCGAGGGTCAAATCAGTCGGACGAGGGTCAAATCAGTCGGACGAGGGTCAAATCAGTCGGACGAGGGTCAAATCAGTCAAACAAGGGTCAAATCAGTCAAACAAGGGTCAAGGCGAGGGTCAAATCAGTCAGACGAGCGTCAAATCAGTCGGACGAGGGTCAAATCAGTCAAACAAGGGACAAATCAGTCAGACGAGGGTCAAGGTGAGGGTCAAATCAGTCAGACGAGCGTCAAATCAGTCAGGCGAGGATCAAATCAGTCGGACGAGGGTCAAATCAGTCGGACGAGGGTCAAATCAGTCGGACGAGGGTCAAATCAGTCGGACGAGGGTCAAATCAGTCAAACGAGGGTCAAATCAGTCAGGCGAGGATCAAATCAGTCAGGCGAGGATCAAATCAGTCGGACGAGGGTCAAATCAGTCAAACAAGAGTCAAATCAGTCAAACGAGGGTCAAATCAGTCAGACGAGTGTCAAATCAGTCAGGCGAGGATCAAATCAGTCGGACGAGGGTCAAATCAGTCGGACGAGGGTCAAATCAGTCGGACGAGGGTCAAATCAGTCAAACGAGGGTCAAGGCGAGGGTCAAATCAGTCAGACGAGCGTCAAATCAGTCGGACGAGGGTCAAATCAGTCAAACAAGGGACAAATCAGTCAGACGAGGGTCAAGGTGAGGGTCAAATCAGTCAGACGAGCGTCAAATCAGTCAGGCGAGGATCAAATCAGTCGGACGAGGGTCAAATCAGTCGGACGAGGGTCAAATCAGTCAAACAAGGGTCAAATCAGTCAGGCGAGGATCAAATCAGTCAGGCGAGGATCAAATCAGTCGGACGAGGGTCAAATCAGTCAAACAAGAGTCAAATCAGTCAGGCGAGGATCAAATCAGTAAGACGAGGGTCAAATCAGTCAGGCGAGGGTCAAGGCGAGGGTCAAATCAGTCAGACGAGCGTCAAATCAGACGGCCGAGGGACAAATCAGTCAGACGAGGGTCAAATCAGTCGGACGAGGGTCAAATCAGTCAGACGAGGGTCAAATCAGCCGGACGAGGATCAAATCAGTCAGACGAGCGTCAAATCAGACGGACGAGGGTCAAATCAGACGGACGAGGGTCAAATCAAACGGAGGAGGATCAAATCATCCGGAGGAGGATCAAATTAGCCGGATGAGGATCAAATCAGTCGGACGAAGGTCAAATCAGACGGACGAGAGAAAAAAATCAGCAAAACAAGGGTAAAATCAGTCAGACAAGGGTAAAATCAGCAAAACGAGGGTAAAATCAGCAAAACGAGAGTCAAATCAGTCAGACAAGGATCAAATCAGCAAAACGAGGGTAAAATCAGCAAGACGAGGGTAAAATCAGCAAAACGAGAGTAAAAATCAGTCAGACAAGAGTCAAATCAGTCAGACAAGGGTCAAATCAGCAAAACAAGGGTAAAATCAGCCAGACGATGGTAAAATCAGCAAAACGAGGGTAAAATCAGCAAAACAAGGGTAAAAACAGTCAGACGAGAGTCAAATCAGTCAGACAAGGGTAAAAATCAGCAAAACGAGGGTAAAATCAGCCAAACGATGGTAAAATTAGCCAGACGAGGGTAAAAATCACACAGAGGGTAAAATCTGCCATACGATGGTCAATTCAGACAGACGAGGCTAAAAATCAGTAAAATCAGTCAGACAAGAGTATATTTATATTAAAAAAAAAAAAAAAAAAAATTAATTATTTCACACAGATGAGGGTAAAACCAGTCAGATGAGGGTAAAATCAGTCAGGGTATGTTAAAATCAGTCAAAGGAGGGTAAAATCAGTCAGACGAGGGTAAAATCAGTAAAACCAGCCAGACGAGGGTAAAACCAGTCAGATGAGGGTAAAACCAGTCAGATGAGGGTAAAATCAGTCAGACGAGGGTAAAATCAGTAAAACCAGCCAGACGAGGGTAAAACCAGTCAGATGAGGGTAAAATCAGTCAGATGAGGGTAAAATCATTCAGACGAGGGTAAAACCAGTCAGATGAGGGTAAAAATCAGTCAAATGAGGGTAAAATCAGTCAAATGAGGGTAAAATCAGTCAGACGAGGGTAAAACCAGTCAGATGAGGGTAAAATCAGTCAGATGAGGGTAAAATCAGTCAGACGAGGGTAAAACCAGTCAGACAAGGGTAAAACAACACAGATGAGGTGTAAAATCAGTGTGAATTTAAAACAAAATGAGTAAATACAGTCATAAGACAGTATATTCAGACAGAGGGTAAAAAGGCACAAAGATGAGGTGTAAATTGAGGGTAAATGGAACAAAAATCAATAAACAGTCAGATGAGTGGTATTTTCAGGCACATGAGGTGTAAAAACAGGGTGCATTAAAACGAAATGATTGAATACAGTCAGAAGGCACATTCGGATAGGTGAGGGTAAAATCATACACATGATGAGAAGTAAATACAGTCAGGAGGAGATAAACCCCGTCAGATGGGCGTATAATCAGTAAAATAACACAGATGAGGTGTAAATTCAGACAAACGGGGTAAAATCAGTGCATTGTGTCGGATGAGGGATAAACGCAGTCGGGGGGGGGGAATACTTCAGATGATGAAAAATTCATAGAGGCAGCGGGTAAAACCAGATAAATATGAAATCTGAATGGGAATTATATCGATGTGAGGCGGCGGTGTATCGATAGCCGCTGTTAGCTTTAAAACACATACATAACTATTAAAGCCATACGGAATAAAACAAACACACATGTAGTGATGAGAATGATTAAATAAGCTAAAGCGGTTTAGATATAATGTTTGTAAATCCTTAATCACAGCCGAAATGAAATAAACACTGAGCACTGACGCGCGGCTAACAGGCCTGATGCTAAAGCTAATGCTAACGCCAATCTGACTGAACGCACACACTCTCACACACATAAACACCCGAACACCCGAACACACCGCATAACAATAACAACACACCTGATTCTTCATTACACTCAATAACACGGAGTTCATGAGGGGAAGCGTCGCCAACACACACTACAACTCAAACCCACAGCTAACCCACACACACAGAGATTAATCACACTGCACTAGCGCGCGCGCACACACACACACACACACACTTACTGAGCAACACGCGTGAGAAGTGCGTGGAAACACACCGGTGATACAGAAACACACAGACGGGCCTGAAGATCACCGGAGCTGCTGTAACGTTACCGACAGACAGACCGAACCAGCGCGCGCGCGCTCCCTCTCTCTCTCTCTCTCTCTCTCTCTCTCTCTCTCTCTCTCTCTCTCTCTCTCTCTCTCTCTCTCTCACACACACACACACACACACACACACACACACACACACACACACACATCTGTCAGTCTACTGACCTCAACAGTCGCACAATTCATCTCATTTTACACAAATGTAGAGCTGAATAATCATTATTAACAGTTAATGTCTAACAAAAATATATTTAGCTAATGTTCTCATTATGAAAATGTTATTTCTCGAGGTAGAAACAAATACGCTCTCCTTCCTTTAGCGGACTTAGATAATAGGTACATCCAAAAGTCCAAAAGAGCTTTGTGACCTTAAAGAGTGTGATGGAGTGTAGGGCGATAGAAGATCCTTTAAATACGTCTATGTCTAAAATACTACAAAATGTTGTGTCCGCTCAACAAAAAAAACAAAACAAAACAAAAAAATTATATATATATATATATATACACTCACCTAAAGGATTATTAGGAACACCATACTAATACTGTGTTTGACCCCCTTTCGCCTTCAGAACTGACTTAATTCTACGTGGCATTGATTCAACAAGGTGCTGAAAGCATTCTTTAGAAATGTTGGCCCATATTGATAGGATAGCATCTTGCAGTTGATGGAGATTTGTGGGATGCACATCCAGGGCACGAAGCTCCCGTTCCACCACATCCCAAAGATGCTCTATTGGGTTGAGATCTGGTGACTGTGGGGGCCATTTTAGTACAGTGAACTCATTGTCATGTTCAAGAAACCAATTTGAAATGATTCGAGCTTTGTGACATGGTGCATTATCTGCTGGAAGTAGCCATCAGAGGATGGGTACATGGTGGTCATAAAGGGATGGACATGGTCAGAAACAATGCTCAGGTAGGCCGTGGCATTTAAACGATGCCCAATTGGCACTAAGGGGCCTAAAGTGTGCCAAGAAAACATCCCCCACACCATTACACCACCACCACCAGCCTGCACAGTGGTAACAAGGCATGATGGATCCATGTTCTCATTCTGTTTACGCCAAATTCTGACTCTACCATCTGAATGTCTCAACAGAAATCGAGACTCATCAGACCAGGCAACATTTTTCCAGTCTTCAACTGTCCAATTTTGGTGAGCTCGTGCAAATTGTAGCCTCTTTTTCCTATTTGTAGTGGAGATGAGTGGTACCCGGTGGGGTCTTCTGCTGTTGTAGCCCATCCGCCTCAAGGTTGTGCGTGATGTGGCTTCACAAATGCTTTGCTGCATACCTCGGTTGTAACGAGTGGTTATTTCAGTCAAAGTTGCTCTTCTATCAGCTTGAATCAGTCGGCCCATTCTCCTCTGACCTCTAGCATCAACAAGGCATTTTCGCCCACAGGACTGCCGCATACTGGATGTTTTTCCCTTTTCACACCATTCTTTGTAAACTCTAGAAATGGTTGTGCGTGAAAATCCCAGTAACTGAGCAGATTGTGAAATACTCAGACCGGCCCGTCTGGCACCAACAACGTCTGGCACCAACAACCATGCCACGCTCAAAATTGCTTAAATCACCTTTCTTTCCCATTCTGACATTCAGTTTGGAGTTCAGGAGATTGTCTTGACCAGGACCACACCCCTAAATGCATTGAAGCAACTGCCATGTGATTGGTTGATTAGATAATTGCATTAATGAGAAATTGAACAGGTGTTCCTAATAATCCTTTAGGTGAGTGTATATATATATATATATATATATATATATTGTTGGTCCCCCTTTTGCTGCCAAAACAGCCCTGACCCGTCGAGGCATGGACTCCACTAGACCCCTGAAGGTGTGCTGTGGTATCTGGCACCAAGATGTTAGCAGCAGATCCTTTAAGTCCTGTAAGTTGCAAGGTGGGGCTTCCATGGATCAAACTTGTTTGTTCGATTGGACTGAGATCTGGGGAATGTGGAGGCCAAGTCAACACCTCAAACTCGTTGTTGTGCTCCTCAAACCATTCCTGAACCATTTTTGCTTTGTGGAAGGCGCATTATCCTGCTGAAAGAGCCACAGCCACCAGGGAATACCGTTTCCATGAAAGGGTGTACATGGTCTGCAACAATGCTTAGGTAGGTGGTATGTGTCAAAGTAACATCCACATGGATGGCAGGACCCAAGGTTTCCCAGCAGAACATTGCCCAAAGCATCACACTGCCTCCGTTCTGATGCTCACGTGCCACTGTTGGCGCTTTCGGCGGTGGACAGGGGTCAGCATGGGCACCCTGACTGGTCTGCGGCTATGCAGCCCCATACGCAACAAACTGCGATGCACTGTGTATTCTGACACCTTTCTATCAGAACCAGCATTAACTTCTTGAGCAATTTGAGCTACAGTAGCTCGTCTGTTTGATCAGACCACACGGGCCAGCCTTCGCTCCCCACGTGCATCAATGAGCCTTGGCCGCCCATGACCCTGTCGCCGGTTCACCACTGTTCCTTCCTTGGAGCACTTTTGATAGATACTGACCACTGCAGACCGGGAACACCCCACAAGAGCTGCAGTTTTGGAGATGCTCTGACCCAGTCGTCTAGCCATCACAATTTGGCCCTTGTCAAACTCGCTCAAATCCTTACGCTTGCCCATTTTTCCTGCTTCTAACACATCAACTTTGAGGACAAAATGTTCACTTGCTGCCTAACATATTTCACCCACTAACAGGTGCCGTGATGAAGAGATAATCAGTGTTATTCACCTGTCTGTGCCTGATCGGTGTATAACTGAGTATCATCGGTATAACAGTGGAAACTAATTCCATGTTTTCTTATAATATTACCAAGTGGCAGCATATATACTGAAAATAGCAGAGGGCCTAAAACAGAGCCTTGCGGCACTCCATAATTTACTGACATTATCTTAGATTTTCCCCCGTTTTAAATGGTTAAACAAAATGGTAACGGTCTGATAGATCTGATCTAAACCACCTTAATACCTGTCCCTGAATACCAGTATAATTTTGTAGTCAATCTATTAGTATTTAGATAGTTGATAGATAGTATTTTATGTTCTATAGTGTCGAACGCAGCACTAAGATCAAGTAAAACTATTATTGAGATACAGCCTTGGTCAGAAGATAGAACAACTAGTAACATTTAGAAAAAAGTTTAGAAAAAATGTTTTCATGAACAATGCATAACTACATTTTTAGAACATTATTAAAGACCAGATAACTTTAAACAAACATTCTATTAATGATAATGGAAGAACATTTGTTCATAACTTTGAGAAGAGAACCTTGAGAGAATTTCATTTAAAAATGCAAAATAACTTTTTATTTCCAAACTAGATGCTAGTGAGTTAACCATGTGCGTAAGGCATTGAAACATGTATTGTTGCATGCTACATACATGCTGTTTCTAACAGTAGAGTTGAGTATACACAAGATGTGCACACTATGCAGTGCACTAGTGTTCTGAACAGTGCTGCTCTCTGTTGGATGGGCTAAAACTGTACGGCTAAGAAAAAACTACCACACAACAATCATTTCAGCTCAACATTTTGTTGTTCTGAAATAAATGTTCTAAAATCTGAAATAAATAACCATATTTGTGAATCTTGTCTTAGCAATTCAGTTGCAAATAATCTGTCACTCTTCAAGACACCAGGAGGCAGTGAGTTTGACGTCAAATGCCTCAGAAAGCGTTTTCAGCATCCTGTCACAAGAACCCAAAGAGGAACTGCAGAGCTGCAGGATGGTAAGACGGATCTCATCAATGCTTCTGTTAGAGCTCATTTTATTGATAATGTGTTTGAGTCTCAAAAGCATCGTGAGATGCTGTAGAGTCGCTTTATGATATATGATAATTTTGTTGAAAGAGGAAGCAACGAATTACAGCAGGAGAGCAAAACAACACTTCCTGTCCTAAATCTCTTACACAACAAGCACTTATAATGGCGTTAACCCAGCTAACAGGGAACATTCTAACTTTGGATAACGTTCTCTCAAAGTTATGAACAATGTTTCAGAACGTTCAGAGAACATTCAAAAGTAACATTCCCAAAATGTTTGAAAAAGGACAAAATGGAATGTTCCCTTAATTATCATATAAAATATTTATGTTTTAAGCGTTCAGAGAACATTCAGAAATAACATTAATGGGAAATAACTTAATGGGAATGTTAGCAAAAAGTTCTTAGAATGACTGTAGTGATTTTAATAATTCGAGTTATGAATACACTGTTTCATCAGTCGAGTTCTCTAGTCGTGTGCGAGGTGGATGTCAGTCTGCAGGAGAAACTCAAGAAGTTTCGCTTTCGTAAGGAGACCAACAACGCAGCCATTCTGAGTGAGTTTCACAGGGAAACCAGTATGCTGTTTGTTTGTGTGAAAATAAATGCAGCTCTTCTCATACCAAGGCTAATTTACTGGGCTGGTTTTTGTAAGACACTTTTTAATTTAATGCATGTTTTTTTTTTTTAGTGAAGATTGATATGGAGAAACAGCTGGTCATCCTAGAGGAAGAATATGAGGTCAGTGTGTGTGTTTGTGCTGCTTCGAGGGTCATGAGGTTCAAGGTCTTTGCTCTTTTAACCTGTGTGTGTGTGTGTGTTTCAGAATATCTCTCTGGACGAACTCAGAGAAGAACTTCCAGAGCGTCAGCCACGATATCCTTACTGCGGCCACAGCGAATGATATGTTCAGATGTCTTCAGGGTTTACTTGTTTTGCTACTTAAATAAACATTAATTAACATTAAGTAAAATAAAGCAATACCATGACGAGAAATGAAAACATGCTTAGTAACCAACACAATGGAAAGGGAGCACAAGAAATAATGAGAAACAAACTAAAAGTCCATAAGAATGAAATTAAAACAAAAACTGAACATGACATTACCCCATTATCCACCCCCCTCTGTAAGGCGGCTCCTGATGTCTAAACGGGACCATCAGATGAGGAGGGATTGACAGGACCGGCGGGTTTGAGGACTGAGGCGTAGCCAAAGGGATTGAGGACTGAGGTGGAGCCGATGGGATTGAGGACTGAGATGGAGCCGACGGGATTGAGGATTGAGGCAGAGCCGATGTGAAAAGCCAGAGGGATTGAGGACTGAGGCAAAGCTAACAGGATTGAGGACTGAGGACGAGCCAATGGAATTGAGGATTGAGGTGGAGCCGATGGGATTGAGGACTGAGGCGAAGCTGGAGGGATTGAGGTCTGAGGCGAAGCTGGAGGGATTGAGGACTGAGGTGGAGCCGATGGGATTGAGGACAGAGGACGAGCCAATGGGTTTGAGGATTGAGGTGGAGCCGACGGGATTTAGGACTGAGGCGTAGCTGGAGGGATTGAGGACTGAGGCGGAGCCGATGGGATTGAGGACTGAGGACGAGCCGATGGGATTGAGGATTGAGGTTGAGCCGACGGGATTGAGGACTGAGGTGGAGCTGGAGGGATTGAGGACTGAGGCGAAGCCAGAGGGATTGAGGACTGAGGACGAGCCAATGGGTTTGAGGACTGAGACGCAGAGGATGGGATTGAGGACTGAGGTGGAGCCGATGGGATTGAGGACTGAGGCAAAACCGACGGGATTGAGGACTGAGGCAAAGCCGACGGGATTGAGGACTGAGGCAGAGTTGATGGGAAGAGCCAGAGGGATTGAGGACTGAGGACGAGCCGGAGGGATTGAGGACTGAGGCGGAGCCGGAGGGATTGAGGACTGAGGCAAACCCGACGGGATTGAGAACTGAGGCAAAACCGACGGGATTGAGGACTGAGGCAGAGTTGATGGGAAGAGCCAGAGGGATTGAGGACTAAGGACGAGCCGGAGGGATTGAGGACTGAGGCGGAGCCGGAGGGATTGAGGACTGAGGCAAAGCCGACGGGATTGAGGACTGAGGCAGAGTTGATGGGAAGAGCCAGAGGGATTGAGGACTGAGGACGAGCCAGAGGGATTGAGGACTGAGGCGAAGCCGGAGGGATTGAGGACTGAGGCGGATCCGGAGGGAAGGAGGAGCCCAACAGAGCTGAAGGGGTGGTGGAACAAGTCACAGCCAAAGGCCCAAAAGTCTGTGATGGAGGAAGAGCTGATTGAAGATACCAAGTTGGAGCCGGAGGGATAAGGGATCCCGGTAGAGCTGGAAAAACTAAGACCAAAACTGTGAAAATGTGACAATAACCAGCGAACAGGGAACTTGGTTCTCAGAACTTCGGCCAAAGTTCTGGCAAGGTTCTTGCAAAGTCTATTAAAAAGAAGTAACGTTCCGCTCAGGGAATGTTCAGAAACACAATTTCATAACTTAATGGGAACGTTAGCAAAAGCTTGTTTATTGAGGATGCAGGACAACCAGCTAGTAATGCATTACAGTAATCTAGTCTATAGGTCATGAATGCATGAACTAACTTTTCTGCATCAGAGACAGATAGCATGTTCCATAGCTTAGCGATGTTTCTGAGGTGGAAGAAGGCTATTTTTGTAACATATGAAATATGATTTTCGACAAGATGGCAAGTTGTTGTCTAATATAACACCCAGGTCTTTAACTGTAGAGGATGAAGTAACATCCTTCTAGATGACAAATTGTATTCTAAGAGATTCTCTGTACAGGTTTTTGGTTCAATAAGTAATACAGAATATCCGAATTTAATATACATCCAATATTTTATATCTTTAACACACTCTGTCTACTTGGATAATTTAGAGATGTATATAAGTGAGATATATAACTGAGTATCATCGGCATAGCAGTGGAAACTAATTCCATGTTTTCTAATAATATTACCAAGTGGCATCATATACTGTATATTGAAAATAGCAGAGGGCCTAACACAGAGCCTTGCGGCACTCCATAATTTACCTACACTATCTTGTATAGTTTAAATAAACAAAATGGTAACGTTCTATATATACTGTATATATACTAACTACATTAGTATCTTGATGTAAAAAAAAAAACCCTGATGTGTTCAGTATGTGTGTGCTTTCTTTAACTCTGTGCACATATATTGTGTACAGTTATAAACTGACCCACGGGGATGGACGTGTGTCGTATCCGCTCTGCTTTATCTTCTCTAGTCCTGTGGGTGAGTAAAGAGTTCTGCGCTGATAAACCAGCCGGAGACTGTCAGTGTAATAGTGCATGTGCTTCATATTTAGCTTATGATTTCCATTGGAGTTGCACATCATCAGTGTCTTACGGAGATCTAAACCCTCACAGGCTGTAAACCCGAGCAGCAGATGATGTACGCGGGCAGCAAGAACAGGCTGGTTCAGTCTGCAGATCTCACCAAGGTAAAGTGTGTTTATAGAGTCACTTAATACATTTCATCAACAGGCTGCAGTGTTTCTGCATAAATCTCAGCTATGCAATAATTTCACTTCATTGAGCTTAGCTTTTTAAAGCTGTTTGTATTGTAATTTGTTAAATACACAATGATAGAATTGAATCTCTAGCTCTTCCATCGGACTGGACAAGATGCATTTGAAAATTAATTATTCATGCTAACAACATGATAATTCATGCTAAATCATGCTAGCAGCATGCTAAACATGCTAGTAACATGCCAAATCATGCTAGTAACATGGTTAATCATGTTAGTAACATGGTAAATCATGCTACCAACATGCTAAATTATGCTAGTGACTTGCTAATTCATGGTAACATGCTAAATCATGCTAACAACATGCTTGCAACATGTTAAAACATGCTAATTCATGCCAACAACATGTTAATTCATGCTAGCTACGTGCTAAAACATGTCAACATGTTAAATCATACTAACAACATTAATTCATGATAACATGTTTAAATCATGCTAGTGACTTGCTAATTAATGCTAGCAACATGTTAAAACATGGTAGCAACATGTTATGTTACAAGTGTTAAGACATGTTAGCAACATGTTAAATCATGCTAACAACATGCTAAATGTGTTAAAATATGTTAAAACATGCAAACAACATGCTAAATCATGTTAGAAAAATGATAATCCATGTTAACACAGTGCTAATTCATGTTAACCGTGTGCTAAAACATGGTAACAACATGTTAAAAAATGATAACAATGTGCTAAAACATGTTAACATGTTAATTCATGCTAGCAGCGTGCTAAATCATGTTAGCAAAATGTTAATTCATGCTAACAATGTTAAAACATGCTAACAACATTAATTTATGCTAGCAGCGTGCTAAAACATTTCAGCAAAATGCTAAATAATATGTTAATTCATGTTTTACCAACATGCTAATCCATGTTAGCAGTGTGCTGAAACATGATAAATCATGTTAGCAAAACATGTTAATTAAAGCTACCAACATGCTAATCTATATTAGCAAAGTGCTAATTATTGCTAACAGCGTGTTAAAACATGTTAAATCATGCTACCAAACATGCTAAAACATGTTAATTAATGCTAGCAATATGTTAAACAGTAACATGCTAATTCATGCTAACAATGTGCTAGAACATGCTAATTCATGTTAGCGATGTGTTAAAACATGTTAATGCTAGCAATGTCGTTCTCTTTCCACTTCACAATTTAAAGCTTATAAAACTTTCAGATTTTCAAAAGGCTTTGTCAGGCCAACATCCGTTTGTCCCAACGAGCTTTACTCATCTAGTTGTTATTATTATTACGAATAAATGCTTTTTGTACACTGGTGTCTTTGATTGTATTGCTGTTTACACAGATTCATAAAGGCAATAAATCTTTTCTGTCTGTAGATTTTTGAGGTTCGTAATCCAGACGACCTGACCGAAGAATGGCTGAAGGAGAAATTGTCATTTTTTCGCTAAATTGTGATCAGAATCCTTAAAATCATGCAGAAACAACGTTCAAAACTGATCTCTGTTCAACTAGAAGTTATTCTGTTTTAAAAATATATATTTTATCATAATTCTTGCTCATTTTCTCAAATGTCTTATGTATGACATTGTGCCTGTAAGTCTGTGTGAACCATGTTCACAGTGGCCTGAAGCATTTTAATGAACATAAATCATGTTTGAAATCTCATTGCGTTTGATTCAGCTCATTTTGGTGATTTTTAGTAGATGTATGAAGTCAGGTGTAGAGAATCACATGAACTACCAACATCATCCACATCAACAAACTCAGATGTAACAAAATCATTGTTTATTTACAATGTTTACACTGTACTGAGAGAAAAAAACGACAAAAAGGTCACTCATTAACAAGCGACTCGCTCAGTCTCCCTCCATAATGAAAAGCTAGAGAAATAAAACAGGAACATCAAACACCAAATGAAAACTACAGTTCATTTCTCACAATCACGTCCAGGTCACATTTCACCACAGGATCACTGATTATCTTCAGGAAAAACACAAGCAAAATATAATTTCATGTGGGGGAAAAGAGACCTGGTCACCAGAGAATACGAGAAAGCGTGAGAGAGTTTATTTTTGAATGCTAACAGATAAAAGTAAAATGCGCGTCTCATTCGCTGTCGCTGCCGTCGCTGGAGTCTGACGCTCTCTCGCTGCCGCTGTGCTGGACGCTGCTGCTGTTGCTCCTCGCTCGCCCGCCCTCGTCATCCTCGCTGTCATCATCACTGCCGAAGATCTCCTCCTCGTCACGCGCCGCGTCCCGGTCCTCGCCGCTCTCGCTGCCGCTGCTCTTCCTCTCGCGCCGCTTGCGGCCCTCCTCGTCCTCCTCCTCCTCCTCCTCCTCTTCCTCCTCCTCGTCAGCCGGCCGCTCCTCGTCCTCACGCTCAGACTCGCTCTCAGAGTTCTCGGAGTCGCTGGCCTTCTCTCGCTCCTCGCCTGAACACAGGATCGAATCGTGATTATATCATCTGAACAGTCTAATAGCAACGTCAAACTAATAACAGGCCCGTTCACACCAGGAACGAAAACGATGTTAGCACAGTATAACGATAACTTACAACTAACTACAATAACTAATGATAACTATAACTACAGTAAGTCTAACGAAAACTACAATAACTACAATGATAACTATTACTACAATAAGTATAACGATAACTACAACAACTATGACAATAACTAATGATAACTATAACTACAATAAGTATAACGATAACGAAAACTACAATAACTATAACTACAATAAGTATAACGATAACTATGACGGTAACTACAATAACTAATGATAACTATAACTGATGATAACTGCAATGATAACGAAAAGTACAACAACTATAACTACGACAATAACTACAGTTATAAATATAACTAACTATGACAATAACTACAATGATAATGAAAACTACAATAAGTATAACAATAACTACAAGAATAACTATGATAACTATGACAATAACTAAAGATAACTAACTACAGTAAGTATAATGATAACTATAACTGATGATAATTACAATGATAACGAAAACTACAACTAACTATAACTACAACAATAACTACAATAACTATGACGATAGCTACAATAACTGATAACTATGACAATAACGATAACTACAATGATAACTACAACAACTATGATGATAACTACAATGATAACTATGATGATAACTACAATGATAACTATGATGATAACTACAATGATAACTATGATGATAACTACAACAACTATGATGATAACTACAATGATAACTATGATGATAACTACAATGATAACTATGATGATAACTACAATGATAACTATGACGATAACTACAATGATAACTATGACAATAACTACAATAACGATAACTACAATGAGTATAACTATAACTACAACAATAACTATAACTACAGCAATAACTACAATAACTAATGAAAACTACAATAAGTATAACGATAACTACAACTAACTACAATAACCATGATAATAATTAATGATCACTATAACTACAATGATAACGAAAACTAAAATAAGTATAACTATGACAAAACTACAATAACTATAACGATAAATATGATGATAACTACAATAAAACTAACAAGTATGACTATAACTTCAATGATAATTATAACTAACTATAACAAATAACAATATATATGATGATAAATACAACATCTATGATAACTATAACGATAACCACAATAACAAACTATAACAATAACTATGATGATAACTATAACTACAATGATAACAATAACCATCATCTATGATAACTATAACAATAACTATGATGATAACTATAACTTTAACAATATCTATGATAACTATGTTAACTATAACAATAACTATAACTAAAATAATAGCAATAATAACTAAAACTATAACCATAACTGTAACTATAACTATAACAATAACCGTAACTATGTAATATGAGAACTATAATGACTATAACAATAAGTATAATAATAATGATTGTAACGATAAATTACATAAAGTTAACTATAACTATGGTAACTAAAACAATAACTAACTATGACAGTAACTATAATGATAACAATAGGTATAATGATAATTGTAACATTAACTTCATTTTTGTTATCATTTTATAGTTATAGTTACTGCTCCTGGTGCGAACGAGCCTTCAGACTGAATCTACACAACACACTTCGACTGGAGTCTCATTAAACTTTGCACTAAACACACACACACACACACACACACAGCTAATATGATGACGATGTGTGTGTTACCAGAGTCCTGCATGTCTTTCTCCAAGTCCAGCTCCTCCTCTTCATCCTCCGGCTCGTGATTCTCCAGCTGAGCCTTGCGAGCCTCCTGTCCATCAAACACACACACACATCAGTGACCTCGGTTTATGTCCAAATAAACAGTTTCTAAGTATTTATAAGTCTCTACTACAAATCTAAAAGTAAGGCGTGTGGAGGAAGTGGACTGACCTGAGCCTCCAGCTCTTTCTCGTTCATGTCTCTGTGTTTGCACACCAGCACAGCGTTTGTGGACGACTGAGCGCCAACCTTCGCTCGCCGCTTGCTCAGACGCACCCTGAAACACACACAGACGCTCATTAACAAACACACAGAGTGTGTGAGTCTGCTCCGGGTGGGCGGAGCCCGTCTGTGTGATTGACAGATACCTGGTCTCCAGCTCGTTGTAATAAACGCCGTCTCCGTCTCTGAAGATGAAGAAGTAGTTCTCCTCGTATCCTTTACTGGCCTTGTTCTTCACGTTCCAGTTGTACTCGCGCGCGATTTTATAATCGTACCTACACACACACACACACACACACACACACACACACACACACACACAGGTTAGTGTGTAACTGTGTAAAATCTACTTTCCTCTGAATTCACAAAGGCGTCATAAACCTCACATTTGATTGAGAATAATAAATTGAAAATAAAAATGGTTTAAAATAGAGATCACGATTCTGAACAGAAAACAAAACAAAAAAACGTGTAATTTACTAGAATCAGCGTTTATGAACGAATCTCTTGAATGAATGATTCAATGACTCACTCATAAAGACTCACTTGTTTCATTACTGGATGAATCAGTGTTTTTGAGCGAATCTCTTGAATGACTCAATGACTCACTCATAAAGACTTCACTTGTTTCATTACTGGATGAATCAGTGTTTTTGAGCGAATCTCTTGAATGAATGATTCAATGACTCACTCATAAAGACTTCACTTGTTTCATTACTGGATGAATCAGTGTTTTTGAACAAATCTCTTCAATGAATGATTCAATGACTCACTCAAAGACTTCACTTGTTTCATTACTAGATGAATCAGTGTTTTTGAATGAATCTCTTGAATGACTCAATGACTCACTCATAAAGACTTCACTTGTTTCATTACTGGATGAATCAGTGTTTTTGAGTGAATCTCTTGAATGAATGATTCAATGACTCACTCATAAAGACTTCATTTGTTTCATTACTGGATGAATCAGTGTTTTTGAGCGAATCTCTTGAATAAATGATTCAATGACTCACTCAAAGACTCACTTGTTTCATTACTGGATGAATCAGTGTTTTTGAGCGAATCTCTTGAATGACTCAATGACTCACTCATAAAGACTTCACTTGTTTCATTACTGGATGAATCAGTGTTTTTGAATGAATCTCTTGAATGACTCAATGACTCACTCATAAAGACTTCACTTGTTTCATTACTGGATGAATCAGTGTTTTTGAATGAATCTCTTGAATGACTCAATGACTCACTCATAAAGACTTCACTTGTTTCATTATTAGATGAATCAGTGTTTTTGAATGAATCTCTTGAATGACTCAATGACTCACTCATAAAGACTTCACTTGTTTCATTACTGGATGAATCAGTGTTTTTGAGTGAATCTCTTGAATGAATGATTCAATGACTCACTCATAAAGACTTTATTTGTTTCATTACTGGATGAATCAGTGTTTTTGAGCGAATCTCTTGAATGAATGATTCAGTGACTCACTCATAAAGACTTCACTTGTTTCATTACTGGATGAATCAGTGTTTTTGAACAAATCTCTTCAATGAATGATTCAATGACTCACTCATAAAGACTTCACTTGTTTCATTACTGGATGAATCAGTGTTTTTGAATGAATCTCTTGAATGAATGATTCAATGACTCACTCAAAAAGACTTCACTTGTTTCATTACTGGATGAATCGAAATCAACTAACGTTCACCTCTGAATATTGACATCACTAAACTTCATTCTGCTCGGGTTTCATGAATGAGGCTCAGTGTGTGTGTGTGTGTGTGTGTGTCTTACACTTCATCAGGCATGTAGTCCAGATCCTCATCCACGTCTCTCTTGCGTTTGCGCATCGTGTCCTCGTTGGGAAGGAAGTACGCCACAAACTGATTGCCCTCCTCATCCATCATACCCCTGAAAACACACAATGACACTGTTTCTGTGCTGTCCTGCTGATCGATTTACACTGATGATACATGTTCTGAGGATTCACACACACCTGATCATGGCCTGTGACATCATGTCCACTCCCGCCGGTGCAGAAACATCTTTAGGTGCCGGATCGGAGTCAAAGATGACTTGAGCGCACGGATTAATCCACATCTGTGGCCGGAGACAGACAGATATATTGTTTATAATGATTAATCATCAGCGATAGTTGCTTGAAGGAACTGTCAGTTATCAGAAAAAATCAATGAAGGTACTTGAACTCGTTTCATAATTTCATACACTGAAGTGATCTCAATAATGATAATATTGTCTTTTTAGAGTCTTTAAGAGAGTGTGTGTGAGAGAGAGCGTGTGAGTAAGTGAGTGTGTGTGTGAGAGAGAGTGTGTGTGTGTGTGTGTGTAAGGGTGTGTGAGTGACTGTGTGCGTGCGTGCGTGCGTGCGTGTGTGTGTAAGGGTGTGAGTGAGTGAGTGTGTGTGTGTGTAAGGGTGTGTGTGAGTGAGTGTGTGTGTGTGTAAGGGTGTGTGTGTGTGAGTGTGTGTGTGTGTAAGGGTGTGTGTGTGTGAGTGTGTGTGTGTGTAAGGGTGTGTGTGTGTGAGTGTGTGTGTGTGAGTGTGTGTGTGTGTGTGTGTGTGTGAGTGAGTGTATGAGTGAGAGTGTGTCTGACCTTGAAGTCTGGGAAGACGGGCAGCACCTCCACAGGTGTGACTCTGGGTTTGCTGTAATGCTGGGCAATCTGAAAGATTCAAACAGAAGAATGGATTTAATCATCACACTGAAGCTGCCGTCACGAGAGTGTGTGTGTGTGTGTGTGTGTGTGTGTGTGTGTGTGTGTGTGTGTGTGTGTGTAAGATCTGCGTGTGCTCACAGATTTCTGTGCGTCTTCAAAGGTCTTCTCAATGGCAGCGATCTGACTGTCTCTGTCTTTGTAGATCTCCTCCTCTGTGAACTGCTGCTTCACGGACACACCGATCCTACAGGACGACACACTCATTCAGTGACACTGAAACCGATACTTCATTCTTGACCGGGAACATCAAACTGCACGATGATGTGTAACAGCTCGTTCTGCACACTGAGATGTGTGGCGTCTCACTCACTTGACTTCCACCTTCTCGTTGGAGACGCCGTATCTGTTGAACTCGGTGGAGATGTACTCCGTCTTCCTCATCCACGGCACCACTTTCGCATGCTGCTGTGACCTGAACACACACACACACACACACACACACACACGCTTGTCAGCCTCAGTGCTGGGGTCAAAGGTCACTCACAGGAGCATGAGTCTCTCGTACCTCTTTGAGCTGGACGGAGCCGTGATTTCCTCCTCCAGCAGTTTCTCATCAGCAGGATCCAACAAAACTGAAACACACACACACAAGCATTTCTATACACTGGTAGATTAGAGGATTTACATGGCATGTGTTGTTTGTGTGTGTGTGTGTGTGAGTGTATGTGATAGAGTGTGTGTTTGAGTGGGAGTGTGTGTGTTTAGTAAGTGTGTGTGTGAGTGAGTTTGAGTAAGTGTGTGTGTGTGTGTGTGTGTGTGTGTGTGTGAAAGTGTGTGTAAGAGTGTGAGTGTGTATAAGAGTGTGAGAACGTGAGTGTGACTGTGTGAGTTTGTGTGTGAGAGTGAGTGAGTGAGAGAGTGTGTGTGTGTGTGAGAGTGAGTGATCGTGAGTGAGTGATCGTGAGTGAGAGAGAATGATTGTGTGTGTGAGTTTGAGTAAGTGTGTGTGTGTAAAAGTGTGTAAGAGTGTGAGTGTGTATAAGAGTGTTAGAACGTGAGTGTGTGAGTGAAAGTGTGAGCGAGTGTTTGCGTGTGAGTGAGTGTGTGAGTGTGTGAGAGAGTGAGTGATCGTGTGTGAGTGTGTATGAGTGAGTGAGTAAGTGAGTGTGAGTGAGAGTGTGTGTGTGTGTATAAGAGAGTGTGTGTGAGAGTGTGTGTGAGAGTGTGAGTGAGTGTGTGTGTATAAGAGTGTGAGTGAGTGTGTGTGTGTGTATAAGAGTGTGTGTGAGAGAGTGTGAGTGTATGGGAGACAGTGTGTGTGAGAGTGTGTGTGTGTGTGTAAGTGAGTGTATGGGAGACAGTGTGTATGAGAGAGAGTGAGTGAGTGAGTGTGTGAGAGTGAGTGTGTGTGAATCTATGTGTGTAAGCGTGTAAGAGTGTGTGTGTGTGT
The DNA here is from genome assembly GCA_039654105.1 of Coreius guichenoti. Classification (NCBI taxonomy): domain Eukaryota; kingdom Metazoa; phylum Chordata; class Actinopteri; order Cypriniformes; family Gobionidae; genus Coreius; species Coreius guichenoti. The sequence goes on along the minus strand of CM077174.1, from coordinate 42,415,851 downwards.
GAGAGAGTGAGTGAGTGTGTGTGTGTGTGTGTGTGTGAGAGTGTGTGTGTGTGTGTGTTCTCACTGCTAGGATCGATGCGGTATGTATCAGGGTTGATGAGGTCGATGGTGACGCCCAGATCTGGTTCGGTGAGCAGCTCATGCTTGTGTTGCTTCTCCAGTGATGTGGCTTTATACTGCACAAATCTGCAACACACACACAACACACACACTCACTACACAACATCCCAAGAGCCCGTCACAGCCGGAGTGCACCGGAGCAGGAGCCGGAGCCGTACCTGTGCTGGTCGAACGGATATGTGATGAACTTCGGATCAAACGGGATATCCGGGAGACTGTTCCCATATTTCACTCGGCACACGACGCCAGACCTGCAGCACATGACACACACATCATCTGTCAGTCAGACTCTCACTTGATTGGTTGCGTCTGAAGTTGACAGAAGTTATAATTAATTACTTCTATATCCACCCTAAATAGTGTTCAAGATCTTATATGGGGGTGGATAGCGTGTTGTGAAAGCATCGTAGACTTTCACCCAGAACATCTTAGCAACACCTTAGCAACCACCTTAGTCACACTACCAGTGACTTTATACGTCAGATGTGCACTAGAGTTCATCATCATCATCATCATCATCATCACCTCTCTGGGACGCTTCTGTGTGCTGAACTTCTGCAGAAAACACACAGAAAGAGATATAAATCAGACATGAGCAGAATATCGGTTTCTAACGGCTCTATGTATCTAGTACTCACTCATGTGCAGTATATTTAGTGTGTTTATATTATGTCTCTTACCGGTGTCCGTCCTCGCGCTGCGCCTGCGTCTGTATAGTAGGAGCCATAGCGGAGAAAATAAAGGCGTTTCCTCCACACAATCGATTAATAACAGCGACGAAACAGAAAACTATTTCAAATCAGCTTATCGACAGAAACAACAGCAACGCGCGCGCCTGCGTGCGTGAGTGATTGAGTGACTTCCGCCCCGCACAGTCACTGCAGGACCCCGCGCGGAAGGAGCTGCTGCCCCGCTCACCGCCTGAATCAAACTGACCGCTTCACAGTCAGATTACTCAAACTCTGTATATGTTTTCATGCATTTATTGTCGTATATAATGATGTATATCACTATTTATTCATGTCGTGTTATTAACAGAGGCGTTTGTTTTAATAGTGTACAAGCTGACTGCGGCTATCGGTATTCTGCTTCTCAAACATGCAAACAAATGTAATAATAATAATACTTTTCACATAGTATTCTTTAGTATTTTTAAAATAATTTTTTATTTTATATTCAAAATGTTAAATAATAATAATAATAATAATACAAAATAATAATTCATTTTTATATAGTATTCAATATTTTTTAAAATAATTTATTATAATCAGTATTATTTTATATTCAAATTGTTAAATAATAATAATAATTCATTTTATATAGTAGTCAATATTTTTAGTATTTTGTTATTATCACTATTATTTAATATTCAAATAGTTAAATAATAGATGATTATTATTATTATTTAACCAATCAAATATAAAATATTAGTATTTTTATATTCAACTTGTTAAATAATAATAATAATAATATTAATAATGATTCATTTTTATATAGTATTTGTTAATATTTTTAAATAATTCTTTAAACTTTCTATAAATATTCTTTAGTATTTTTTAATAATTTGTTATTATCATTATTACTTTTTATTCAAATTGTTAGATAATAAATTACTATTATTAACACTTTAAATATAAAATATTTGTATAATTTTATATTCAAATCGTTAAATAATAATAAAATAATAATAATTAATTTTTATATAGCATTCGTTAATATTTTTAAATAATTATATATAATTATATTAAACTTGTTAAATAATAATACAAAATAAAAATAATTCATAGTATTTAATATTTTATTACTATTTTATATTCAAATTGCTAAATTATTATTATTATTATTTAAGCAATTAAATAAAAAAATTAGTGAATAATTTTAATAGTAATAATTGTTTTGTATATAGTATTCATTAATATTTTTTTAAATCATTTATCATTAGTATTATTTTATATTCAAATGGTTAAATAATAATACAAAAATAATAATTAATTTTATATAGTATTTTTTTATTATTTTTAATATCATTATTATTATTTCATAATATTTAAATTGTTAAATAATAATAAAATAATTCATTTTTATATAATATTCTTTAATATTTTTTAATAATTTGCTATTATCATTATTATTATTTTATATTCAAATTGTATTATTATTATTTTATTTAAATATAAAATATTAGTATTAATTTTATATTTAGATAAATAATAATAAAACCATTAATTTAAATTTAAATAAGTAAATAAATAAGAGAGACAAATAATATATGACTTGATAAAACAAATATGATTAATGTGTAATTAAATTAATTCTTAAGTTCATGCATTCAGTTTAATTCATTATTCATGAACACGTGCGATTTAACAACAAACAAGTTTACGTTTTTGAAATGTGTTATGAATGAGAATATATGATAATGATCTGAGTGTGTAAAGCATCCTTTTTATTATTAGATATGTTTTTCTCCAGTCTGGTGCAGAAATGAAACCTCACTGTAAAACTGCTTTATTATAATTTTGGACTTTCTATTGATGGAGTACACAAAAAAAGAAAAGAAACATGAACGTCTGGTTTCAATTTTTTATTTTTGCATTTGCATTGTATGGTTGATTGGTTGAAATCAATAACCCATGGAGTCAATGTTACATCGGCTTCTTTCTTCTTTAAAATGGTGACCGACCGGCTTCTTCATCCCGGTTGCTGCTTGGGTCCAGCGTCACAATCTTCCAGACATCCGAGCAAGATGTATCAGAACCAAACCAGTGTTGCACAGAGCTGAACTCAAAGTTAGGCGGTTGGACCCACTTGACCAGAGCTGATGAAAGTCGGAGACAGCTGAACAGATATGTAGTAAAACTGAGACATTCTCGTACAGCGATGAAAAAGCCTGCCCTGCAGACCAAACTGGCAGGTTTGCTGTGGTGGTTGATTCCAACGAGTTGGGAAGAGGTGGCATAACTCCAGTGGGTTTAGGTGAAGCAAGAGTCGATCTGACAGAGGCTTTCTACTCTTTCTCCATATCCACCCATTAATATGTTGTTCTTTACAATCCAATTTTGACTTTGTGGCATTTTTTGAACTTTTTTATATCAGAATTTTGGACTTTGTCATTTTTTTTCTGGTTCACATCAAAATTTCAAACTTAGTATGTCTCGCAATTTTAACTTTTTTTTGTTATAATTTTGAATTTTTGGCTTTTTTTTTTTTTTTTCTTTTCACTTTTCGTCATTTTTTGGACTTTTTTCATATAATTTTGGACTTTGTCATTTTTTGTACTTGTTCATTTCAAAATTTAAACTTAGTATATCTCTCAATTTTAATTTTTTTTGTCATAATTTTAACTTTTTGTCATTTTTTGGACTTTTTCATATAATTTTGGACTTTGTCATTTTTTGTACTTGTTCATTTCAAAATTTAAACTTAGTATATCTCTCAATTTTAATTTTTTTTGTCATAATTTTGACTTTTTGTCATTTTTTGGACTTTTTTCATATAATTTTGGACTTTGTCATTTTTTGTACTTGTTCATTTCAAAATTTAAACTTAGTATATCTCTCAATTTTAATTTTTTTTGTCATAATTTTGACTTTTTGTCATTTTTTGGACTTTTTTCATATAATTTTGGACTTTGTCAGTTTTTGGACTTGTTCATTTCAAAATTTCAACTTAGTATATCTCTCAATTTTAACTTTTTTTGTCATAATTTTGTATTTTTGGCTTTTTTTTTCTTTTTTTTTTCACTTTTTGCCATTTTTTGGACTTTTTTCATATAATTTTGGACTTTGTAATTCTTTGGACTTGTTCATTTCAAAATTTCAACAGTATATCTCTCAATTTTAACTTTTTTTGTCATAATTTTGACTTTTTGTCATTTTTTGGACTTTTTTCATATAATTTTGGACTTTGTCAGTTTTTGGACTTGTTCATTTCAAAATTTCAACTTAGGATATCTCTCAATTTTAACTTTTTTTGTCATAATTTTGACTTTTTGTCATTTTTTGGACTTTTTTCATATAATTTTGGACTTTGTCAGTTTTTGGACTTGTTCATTTCAAAATTTCAACTTAGGATATCTCTCAATTTTAACTTTTTTTGTCATAATTTTGACTTTTTGTCATTTTTTGGACTTTTTTCATATAATTTTGGACTTTGTCAGTTTTTGGACTTGTTCATTTCAAAATTTCAACTTAGTATATCTCTCAATTTTATCTTTTTTTGTCATAATTTTGACTTTTTGTCATTTTTTGGACTTTTTTCATATAATTTTGGACTTTGTCAGTTTTTGGACTTGTTCATTTCAAAATTTCAACTTAGGATATCTCTCAATTTTAACTTTTTTTGTCATAATTTTGACTTTTTGTCATTTTTTGGACTTTTTTCATATAATTTTGGACTTTGTCAGTTTTTGGACTTGTTCATTTCAAAATTTCAACTTAGGATATCTCTCAATTTTAACTTTTTTTGTCATAATTTTGACTTTTTGTCATTTTTTGGACTTTTTTCATATAATTTTAGACTTTGTCATTTTTTGGACTTTGTCATTCTTTGGACTTGTTCATTTCAAAATTTCAACTTAGGATATCTCTCAATTTTAACTTTTTTTGTCATAATTTTGACTTTTTGTCATTTTTTGGACTTTTTTCATATAATTTTAGACTTTGTCATTTTTTGGACTTTGTCAGTTTTTGGACTTGTTCATTTCAAAATTTCAACTTAGTATATCTCTCAATTTTAACTTTTTTTGTCATAATTTTGACTTTTTGTCATTTTTTGGACATTTTTCATATAATTTTGGACTTTGTCATTTTTTGGACTTGTTCATTTCAAAATTTCAACTTAGTATATCTCTCAATTTTAACTTTTTTTGTCATAATTTTGACTTTTTGTCATTTTTTGGACTTTTTTCATATAATTTTGGACTTTGTCAGTTTTTGGACTTGTTCATTTCAAAATTTCAACAGTATATCTCTCAATTTTAACTTTTTTTGTCATAATTTTGACTTTTTGTCATTTTTTGGACTTTTTTCATATAATTTTGGACTTTGTCAGTTTTTGGACTTGTTCATTTCAAAATTTCAACTTAGTATATCTCTCAATTTTATCTTTTTTCTATTGATGGAGTATACAAAAAAAGAAAAGAAACATGAACGTCTGGTTTCAATTTTTTATTTTTGCATTTGCATTGTATGGTTGATTGGTTGAAATCAATAACCCATGGAGTCAATGTTACATCGGCTTCTTTCTTCTTTAAAATGGTGACCGACCGGCTTCTTCATCCCGGTTGCTGCTTGGGTCCAGCGTCACAATCTTCCAGACATCCGAGCAAGATGTATCAGAACCAAACCAGTGTTGCACAGAGCTGAACTCAAAGTTAGGCCGTTGGACCCACTTGACCAGAGCTGATGAAAGTCGGAGACAGCTGAACAGATATGTAGTAAAACTGAGACATTCTCGTACAGCGATGAAAAAGCCTGCCCTGCAGACCAAACTGGCAGGTTTGCTGTGGTGGTTGATTCCAACGAGTTGGGAAGAGGTGGCATAACTCCAGTGGGTTTAGGTGAAGCAAGAGTCGATCTGACAGAGGCTTTCTACTCTTTCTCCATATCCACCCATTAATATGTTGTTCTTTACAATCCAATTTTGACTTTGTGGCATTTTTTGAACTTTTTTATATCAGAATTTTGGACTTTGTCATTTTTTTTCTGGTTCACATCAAAATTTCAAACTTAGTATGTCTCGCAATTTTAACTTTTTTTTGTCATAATTTTGTATTTTTGGCTTTTTTTTTTTCTTTTTTTTTTCACTTTTCGCCATTTTTTGGACTTTTTTCATATAATTTTGGACTGTCATTTTTGGACTTGTTCATTTCAAAATTTCAACTTAGGATATCTCTCAATTTTAACTTTTTTTGTCATAATTTCGTCTTTTTGTCATTTTTTGGACTTTTTTCATATAATTTTGGACTTTGTCAGTTTTTGGACTTGTTCATTTCAAAATTTCAACTTAGTATATCTCTCAATTTTAACTTTTTTTGTCATAATTTTGACTTTTTGTCATTTTTTGGACTTTTTTCATATAATTTTGGACTTTGTCAGTTTTTGGACTTGTTCATTTCAAAATTTCAACTTAGTATATCTCTCAATTTTATCTTTTTTTGTCATCATTTTGACTTTTTGTCATTTTTTGGACTTTTTTCATATAATTTTGGACTTTGTCAGTTTTTGGACTTGTTCATTTCAAAATTTCAACTTAGTATATCTCTCAATTTTAACTTTTTTTGTCATAGTTTTGTATTTTTGGCTTTTTTTTCCTTTTTTTTTTTTCACTTTTTGCCATTTTTTGGACTTTTTTCATATAATTTTGGACTTTGTCAGTTTTTGGACTTGTTCATTTCAAAATTTCAACTTAGTATATCTCTCAATTTTAACTTTTTTTGTCATAATTTTGACTTTTTGTCATTTTTTGGACTTTTTTCACATAATTTTGGACTTTGTCAGTTTTTGGACTTGTTCATTTCAAAATTTCAACTTAGTATATCTCTCAATTTTAACTTTTTTTGTCATAATTTTGTATTTTTGGCTTTTTTTTTTTTTTCTTTCTTTCACTTTTTGCCATTTTTTGGACTTTTTTCATATAATTTTGGACTTTGTCATTTTTTGGACTTGTTCATTTCAAAATTTCAACTTAGGATATCTCTCAATTTTAACTTTTTTTGTCATAATTTTGACTTTTTGTCATTTTTTGGACTTTTTTCATATAATTTTGGACTTTGTCATTCTTTGGACTTGTTCATTTCAAAATTTCAACTTAGGATATCTCTCAATTTTAACTTTTTTTGTCATAATTTTGACTTTTTGTCATTTTTTGGACTTTTTTCATATAATTTTGGACTTTGTCAGTTTTTGGACTTGTTCATTTCAAAATTTCAACTTAGTATATCTCTCAATTTTAACTTTTTTTGTCATAATTTTGTATTTTTGGCTTTTTTTTTCTTTTTTTTTTCACTTTTCGCCATTTTTTGGACTTTTTTCATATAATTTTGGACTTTGTCATTTTTGGACTTGTTCATTTCAAAATTTCAACTTAGGATATCTCTCAATTTTAACTTTTTTTGTCATAATTTCGTCTTTTTGTCATTTTTTGGACTTTTTTCATATAATTTTGGACTTTGTCAGTTTTTGGACTTGTTCATTTCAAAATTTCAACTTAGTATATCTCTCAATTTTAACTTTTTTTGTCATAATTTGGACTTTTTGTCATTTTTTGGACTTTTTTCATATAATTTTGGACTTTGTCATTCTTTGGACTTGTTCATTTCAAAATTTCAACTTAGTATATCTCTCAATTTTAACTTTTTTTGTCATAATTTTGACTTTTTGTCATTTTTTGGACTTTTTTCATATAATTTTGGACTTTGTCAGTTTTTGGACTTGTTCATTTCAAAATTTCAACTTAGTATATCTCTCAATTTTAACTTTTTTTGTCATAATTTTGACTTTTTGTCATTTTTTGGACTTTTTTCATATAATTTTGGACTTTGTCATTCTTTGGACTTGCTCATTTCAAAATTTCAACTCAGTATATCTCTCAATTTTAACTTTTCTTGTCATAATTTTGACTTTTTGTCATTTTTTGGACTTTTTTCATATAATTTTGGACTTTGTCAGTTTTTGGACTTGTTCATTTCAAAATTTCAACTTAGTACATCTCTCAATTTTAACTTTTTTTGTCATAATTTTGACTTTTTGTCATTTTTTGGACTTTTTTCACATAATTTTGAACTTTGTCATTTTTTGGACTTGTTCATTTCAAAATTTCAACTTAGTATATCTCTCAATTTTAACTTTTTTTGTCATAATTTTGACTTTTTGTCATTTTTTGGACTTTTTTCATATAATTTTGGACTTTGTCAGTTTTTGGACTTGTTCATTTCAAAATTTCAACTTAGTATATCTCTCAATTTTAACTTTTTTTGTCATAATTTTGACTTTTTGTCATTTTTTGGACTTTTTTCATATAATTTTGGACTTTGTCAGTTTTTGGACTTGTTCATTTCAAAATTTCAACTTAGTATATCTCTCAATTTTAACTTTTTTTGTCATAATTTTGACTTTTTGTCATTTTTTGGACTTTTTTCATATAATTTTGGACTTTGTCAGTTTTTGGACTTGTTCATTTCAAAATTTCAACTTAGTATATCTCTCAATTTTAACTTTTTTTGTCATAATTTTGACTTTTTGTCATTTTTTGGACTTTTTTCATATAATTTTGGACTTTGTCAGTTTTTGGACTTGTTCATTTCAAAATTTCAACTTAGTATATCTCTCAATTTTAACTTTTTTTGTCATAATTTTGACTTTTTGTCATTTTTTGGACTTTTTTCATATAATTTTGGATTTTGTCATTTTTTGGACTTGTTCATTTCAAAATTTCAATTTAGTATATCTCTCAATTTTAACTTTTTTTGTCATAATTTTAACTTTTTGTCATTTTTTGGACTTTTTTCATATAATTTTGGACTTTGTCATTCTTTGGACTTGTTCATTTCAAAATTTCAAATTAGTATATCTCTCAATTTTAACTTTTTTTGTCATAATTTTGACTTTTTTCATATAATTTTGGACTTTGTCAGTTTTTGGACTTGTTCATTTCAAAATTTCAACTTAGTATATCTCTCAATTTTAACTTTTTTTGTCATAATTTTGACTTTTTGTCATTTTTTGGACTTTTTTCATATAATTGTGGAATTTGTCATTCTTTGGAATTGTTCATTTCAAAATTTCAATTTAGTATATCTCTCAATTTTAACTTTTTTTGTCATAATTTTAACTTTTTGTCATTTTTTGGACTTTTTTCATATAATTTTGGACTTTGTCATTCTTTGGACTTGTTCATTTCAAAATTTCAAATTAGTATATCTCTCAATTTTAACTTTTTTTGTCATAATTTTGACTTTTTTCATATAATTTTGGACTTTGTCATTCTTTGGACTTGTTCATTTCAAAATTTCAACTTAGTATATCTCTCAATTTTAACTTTTTTTGTCATAATTTTGACTTTTTGTCATTTTTTGGACTTTTTTCATATAATTGTGGAATTTGTCATTCTTTGGAATTGTTCATTTCAAAATTTCAATTTAGTATATCTCTCAATTTTAACTTTTTTTGTCATAATTTTAACTTTTTGTCATTTTTTGGACTTTTTTCATATAATTTTGGACTTTGTCATTCTTTGGACTTGTTCATTTCAAAATTTCAAATTAGTATATCTCTCAATTTTAACTTTTTTTGTCATAATTTTGACTTTTTTCATATAATTTTGGACTTTGTCAGTTTTTGGACTTGTTCATTTCAAAATTTCAACTTAGTATATCTCTCAATTTTAACTTTTTTTGTCATAATTTTGACTTTTTGTCATTTTTTGGACTTTTTTCATATAATTTTGGACTTTGTCAGTTTTTGGACTTGTTCATTTCAAAATTTCAACTTAGTATATCTCTCAATTTTATCTTTTTTTGTCATAATTTTGACTTTTTGTTATTTTTTGGACTTTTTTCATATAATTTTGGACTTTGTCATTCTTTGGACTTGTTCATTTCAAAATTTCAACTTAGTATATCTCTCAATTTTAACTTTCTTTGTCATAATTTTGACTTTTTGTCATTTTTTGGACTTTTTTCATATAATTTTGGACTTTGTCATTTTTTGGACTTGTTCATTTCAAAATTTCAACTTAGGATATCTCTCAATTTTAACTTTTTTTGTCATAATTTTGACTTTTTGTCATTTTTTGGACTTTTTTCATATAATTTTGGACTTTGTCATTCTTTGGACTTGTTCATTTCAAAATTTCAACTTAGGATATCTCTCAATTTTAACTTTTTTTGTCATAATTTTGACTTTTTGTCATTTTTTGGACTTTTTTCATATAATTTTGGACTTTGTCAGTTTTTGGACTTGTTCATTTCAAAATTTCAACTTAGTATATCTCTCAATTTTAACTTTTTTTGTCATAATTTTGTATTTTTGGCTTTTTTTTTCTTTTTTTTTTCACTTTTTGCCATTTTTTGGACTTTTTTCATATAATTTTGGACTTTGTCAGTTTTTGGACTTGTTCATTTCAAAATTTCAACAGTATATCTCTCAATTTTAACTTTTTTTGTCATAATTTTGACTTTTTGTCATTTTTTGGACTTTTTTCATATAATTTTGGACTTTGTCAGTTTTTTGACTTGTTCATTTCAAAATTTCAACAGTATATCTCTCAATTTTAACTTTTTTTGTCATAATTTTGACTTTTTGTCATTTTTTGGACTTTTTTCATATAATTTTGGAATTTGTCATTCTTTGGAATTGTTCATATCAAAATTTCAACTTAGGATATCTCTCAATTTTAACTTTTTTTGTCATAATTTTGACTTTTTGTCATTTTTTGGACTTTTTTCATATAATTTTGGAATTTGTCATTCGTTGGAATTGTTCATATCAAAATTTCAACTTAGGATATCTCTCAATTTTAACTTTTTTGTCATAATTTTGACTTTTTGTCATTTTTTGGACTTTTTTCATATAATTTTGGACTTTGTCAGTTTTTGGACTTGTTCATTTCAAAATTTAAACTTAGGATATCTCTCAATTTTAACTTTTTTTGTCATAATTTTGACTTTTTGGACTTTTTTCATATAATTTTGGACTTTGTCAGTTTTTGGACTTGTTCATTTCAAAATTTAAACTTAGGATATCTCTCAATTTTAACTTTTTTTGTCATAATTTTGACTTTTTGGACTTTTTTCATATAATTTTGGACTTTGTCAGTTTTTGGACTTGTTCATTTCAAAATTTCAACTTAGGATATCTCTCAATTTTAACTTTTTTTGTCATAATTTTGACTTTTTGTCATTTTTTGGACTTTTTTCATATAATTTTGGAATTTGTCATTCTTTGGAATTGTTCATTTCAAAATTTCAACTTAGTATATCTCTCAATTTTAACTTTTTTTGTCATAATTTTGACTTTTTGGACTTTTTTCATATAATTTTGGACTTTGTCAGTTTTTGGACTTGTTCATTTCAAAATTTCAACTTAGTATATCTCTCAATTTTAACTTTTTTTGTCATAATTTTGACTTTTTGTCATTTTTTGGACTTTTTTCATATAATTTTGGAATTTGTCATTCGTTGGAATTGTTCATATCAAAATTTCAACTTAGTATATCTCTCAATTTTAACTTTTTTTGTCATAATTTTGACTTTTTGTCATTTTTTGGACTTTTTTCATATAATTTTGGAATTTGTCATTCTTTGGAATTGTTCATTTCAAAATTTCAACTTAGGATATCTCTCAATTTTAACTTTTTTGTCATAATTTTGACTTTTTGTCATTTTTTGGACTTTTTTCATATAATTTTGGACTTTGTCAGTTTTTGGACTTGTTCATTTCAAAATTTAAACTTAGGATATCTCTCAATTTTAACTTTTTTTGTCATAATTTTGACTTTTTGGACTTTTTTCATATAATTTTGGACTTTGTCAGTTTTTGGACTTGTTCATTTCAAAATTTCAACTTAGTATATCTCTCAATTTTAACTTTTTTTGTCATAATTTTGACTTTTTGTCATTTTTTGGACTTTTTTCATATAATTTTGGACTTTGTCAGTTTTTGGACTTGTTCATTTCAAAATTTCAACTTAGTATATCTCTCAATTTTAACTTTTTTTGTCATAATTTTGACTTTTTGTCATTTTTTGGACTTTTTTCATATAATTTTGGACTTTGTCATTCTTTGGAATTGTTCATTTCAAAATTTCAACTTAGTATATCTCTCAATTTTAACTTTTTTTGTCATAATTTTGACTTTTTGTCATTTTTTGGACTTTTTTCATATAATTTTGGAATTTGTCATTCTTTGGAATTGTTCATTTCAAAATTTCAACTTAGGATATCTCTCAATTTTAACTTTTTTGTCATAATTTTGACTTTTTGTCATTTTTTGGACTTTTTTCATATAATTTTGGACTTTGTCAGTTTTTGGACTTGTTCATTTCAAAATTTAAACTTAGGATATCTCTCAATTTTAACTTTTTTTGTCATAATTTTGACTTTTTGGACTTTTTTCATATAATTTTGGACTTTGTCAGTTTTTGGACTTGTTCATTTCAAAATTTCAACTTAGTATATCTCTCAATTTTAACTTTTTTTGTCATAATTTTGACTTTTTGTCATTTTTTGGACTTTTTTCATATAATTTTGGACTTTGTCATTCTTTGGAATTGTTCATTTCAAAATTTCAACTTAGGATATCTCTCAATTTTAACTTTTTTGTCATAATTTTGACTTTTTGTCATTTTTTGGACTTTTTTCATATAATTTTGGACTTTGTCAGTTTTTGGACTTGTTCATTTCAAAATTTAAACTTAGGATATCTCTCAATTTTAACTTTTTTTGTCATAATTTTGACTTTTTGGACTTTTTTCATATAATTTTGGACTTTGTCAGTTTTTGGACTTGTTCATTTCAAAATTTCAACTTAGGATATCTCTCAATTTTAACATTTTTTGTCATAATTTTGACTTTTTGTCATTTTTTGGACTTTTTTCATATAATTTTGGACTTTGTCAGTTTTTGGACTTGTTCATATCAAAATTTCAACTTAGTATATCTCTCAATTTTAACTTTTTTTGTCATAATTTTAACTTTTTGTCATTTTTTGGACTTTTTTCATATAATTTTGGACTTTGTCAGTTTTTGGACTTGTTCATTTCAAAATTTCAACTTAGGATATCTCTCAATTTTATCTTTTTTCTATTGATGGAGTATACAAAAAAAGAAAAGAAACATGAATGTCTGGTTTCAATTTTTTATTTTTGTATTTGCATTGTATGGTTGATTGGTTGAAATCAATAACCCATGGAGTCAATGTTACATCGGCTTCTTTCTTCTTTAAAATGGTGACCGACCGGCTTCTTCATCCCGGTTGCTGCTTGGGTCCAGCGTCACAATCTTCCAGACATCCGAGCAAGATGTATCAGAACCAAACCAGTGTTGCACAGAGCTGAACTCAAAGTTAGGCCGTTGGACCCACTTGACCAGAGCTGATGAAAGTCGGAGACAGCTGAACAGATATGTAGTAAAACTGAGACATTCTCGTACAGCGATGAAAAAGCCTGCCCTGCAGACCAAACTGGCAGGTTTGCTGTGGTGGTTGATTCCAACGAGTTGGGAAGAGGTGGCATAACTCCAGTGGGTTTAGGTGAAGCAAGAGTCGATCTGACAGAGGCTTTCTACTCTTTCTCCATATCCACCCATTAATATGTTGTTCTTTACAATCCAATTTTGACTTTGTGGCATTTTTTGAACTTTTTTATATCAGAATTTTGGATTTTGTCATTTTTTTTCTGGTTCACATCAAAATTTCAAACTTAGTATGTCTCGCAATTTTAACTTTTTTTTGTCATAATTTTGTATTTTTGGCTTTTTTTTTTTTTTTTTTTCACTTTTCGCCATTTTTTGGACTTTTTTCATATAATTTTGGACTTTGTCATTTTTTGGACTTGTTCATTTCAAAATTTCAACTTAGGATATCTCTCAATTTTAACTTTTTTTGTCATAATTTTGTATTTTTGGCTTTTTTTTTTTTTTTTTTCACTTTTCGCCATTTTTTGGACTTTTTTCATATAATTTTGCACTTTGTCATTTTTTGGACTTGTTCATTTCAAAATTTCAACTTAGGATATCTCTCAATTTTAACTTTTTTTGTCATAATTTTGACTTTTTGTCATTTTTTGGACTTTTTCCATATAATTTTGGACTTTGTCAGTTTTTGGACTTGTTCATTTCAAAATTTCAACTTAGGATATCTCTCAATTTTAACTTTTTTTGTCATAATTTTGACTTTTTGTCATTTTTTGGACTTTTTTCATATAATTTTGGACTTTGTCAGTTTTTGGACTTGTTCATTTCAAAATTTCAACTTAGGATATCTCTCAATTTTAACTTTTTTTGTCATAATTTTGTATTTTTGGCTTTTTTTTTTTTTTTTTTTCACTTTTCGCCATTTTTTGGACTTTTTTCATATAATTTTGGACTTTGTCATTTTTTTTCTGGTTCACATCAAAATTTCAAACTTAGTATGTCTCGCAATTTTAACTTTTTTTTGTCATAATTTTGTATTTTTGGCTTTTTTTTTTTCTTTTTTTTTTCACTTTTCGCCATTTTTTGGACTTTTTTCATATAATTTTGGACTGTCATTTTTGGACTTGTTCATTTCAAAATTTCAACTTAGGATATCTCTCAATTTTAACTTTTTTTGTCATAATTTCGTCTTTTTGTCATTTTTTGGACTTTTTTCATATAATTTTGGACTTTGTCAGTTTTTGGACTTGTTCATTTCAAAATTTCAACTTAGTATATCTCTCAATTTTAACTTTTTTTGTCATAATTTTGACTTTTTGTCATTTTTTGGACTTTTTTCATATAATTTTGGACTTTGTCAGTTTTTGGACTTGTTCATTTCAAAATTTCAACTTAGTATATCTCTCAATTTTATCTTTTTTTGTCATCATTTTGACTTTTTGTCATTTTTTGGACTTTTTTCATATAATTTTGGACTTTGTCAGTTTTTGGACTTGTTCATTTCAAAATTTCAACTTAGTATATCTCTCAATTTTAACTTTTTTTGTCATAGTTTTGTATTTTTGGCTTTTTTTTCCTTTTTTTTTTTTCACTTTTTGCCATTTTTTGGACTTTTTTCATATAATTTTGGACTTTGTCAGTTTTTGGACTTGTTCATTTCAAAATTTCAACTTAGTATATCTCTCAATTTTAACTTTTTTTGTCATAATTTTGACTTTTTGTCATTTTTTGGACTTTTTTCACATAATTTTGGACTTTGTCAGTTTTTGGACTTGTTCATTTCAAAATTTCAACTTAGTATATCTCTCAATTTTAACTTTTTTTGTCATAATTTTGTATTTTTGGCTTTTTTTTTTTTTTCTTTCTTTCACTTTTTGCCATTTTTTGGACTTTTTTCATATAATTTTGGACTTTGTCATTTTTTGGACTTGTTCATTTCAAAATTTCAACTTAGGATATCTCTCAATTTTAACTTTTTTTGTCATAATTTTGACTTTTTGTCATTTTTTGGACTTTTTTCATATAATTTTGGACTTTGTCATTCTTTGGACTTGTTCATTTCAAAATTTCAACTTAGGATATCTCTCAATTTTAACTTTTTTTGTCATAATTTTGACTTTTTGTCATTTTTTGGACTTTTTTCATATAATTTTGGACTTTGTCAGTTTTTGGACTTGTTCATTTCAAAATTTCAACTTAGTATATCTCTCAATTTTAACTTTTTTTGTCATAATTTTGTATTTTTGGCTTTTTTTTTCTTTTTTTTTTCACTTTTCGCCATTTTTTGGACTTTTTTCATATAATTTTGGACTTTGTCATTTTTGGACTTGTTCATTTCAAAATTTCAACTTAGGATATCTCTCAATTTTAACTTTTTTTGTCATAATTTCGTCTTTTTGTCATTTTTTGGACTTTTTTCATATAATTTTGGACTTTGTCAGTTTTTGGACTTGTTCATTTCAAAATTTCAACTTAGTATATCTCTCAATTTTAACTTTTTTTGTCATAATTTGGACTTTTTGTCATTTTTTGGACTTTTTTCATATAATTTTGGACTTTGTCATTCTTTGGACTTGTTCATTTCAAAATTTCAACTTAGTATATCTCTCAATTTTAACTTTTTTTGTCATAATTTGGACTTTTTGTCATTTTTTGGACTTTTTTCATATAATTTTGGACTTTGTCATTCTTTGGACTTGTTCATTTCAAAATTTCAACTTAGTATATCTCTCAATTTTAACTTTTTTTGTCATAATTTTGACTTTTTGTCATTTTTTGGACTTTTTTCATATAATTTTGGACTTTGTCAGTTTTTGGACTTGTTCATTTCAAAATTTCAACTTAGTATATCTCTCAATTTTAACTTTTTTTGTCATAATTTTGACTTTTTGTCATTTTTTGGACTTTTTTCATATAATTTTGGACTTTGTCATTCTTTGGACTTGCTCATTTCAAAATTTCAACTCAGTATATCTCTCAATTTTAACTTTTCTTGTCATAATTTTGACTTTTTGTCATTTTTTGGACTTTTTTCATATAATTTTGGACTTTGTCAGTTTTTGGACTTGTTCATTTCAAAATTTCAACTTAGTACATCTCTCAATTTTAACTTTTTTTGTCATAATTTTGACTTTTTGTCATTTTTTGGACTTTTTTCACATAATTTTGAACTTTGTCATTTTTTGGACTTGTTCATTTCAAAATTTCAACTTAGTATATCTCTCAATTTTAACTTTTTTTGTCATAATTTTGACTTTTTGTCATTTTTTGGACTTTTTTCATATAATTTTGGACTTTGTCAGTTTTTGGACTTGTTCATTTCAAAATTTCAACTTAGTATATCTCTCAATTTTAACTTTTTTTGTCATAATTTTGACTTTTTGTCATTTTTTGGACTTTTTTCATATAATTTTGGACTTTGTCAGTTTTTGGACTTGTTCATTTCAAAATTTCAACTTAGTATATCTCTCAATTTTAACTTTTTTTGTCATAATTTTGACTTTTTGTCATTTTTTGGACTTTTTTCATATAATTTTGGACTTTGTCAGTTTTTGGACTTGTTCATTTCAAAATTTCAACTTAGTATATCTCTCAATTTTAACTTTTTTTGTCATAATTTTGACTTTTTGTCATTTTTTGGACTTTTTTCATATAATTTTGGACTTTGTCAGTTTTTGGACTTGTTCATTTCAAAATTTCAACTTAGTATATCTCTCAATTTTAACTTTTTTTGTCATAATTTTGACTTTTTGTCATTTTTTGGACTTTTTTCATATAATTTTGGATTTTGTCATTTTTTGGACTTGTTCATTTCAAAATTTCAATTTAGTATATCTCTCAATTTTAACTTTTTTTGTCATAATTTTAACTTTTTGTCATTTTTTGGACTTTTTTCATATAATTTTGGACTTTGTCATTCTTTGGACTTGTTCATTTCAAAATTTCAAATTAGTATATCTCTCAATTTTAACTTTTTTTGTCATAATTTTGACTTTTTTCATATAATTTTGGACTTTGTCAGTTTTTGGACTTGTTCATTTCAAAATTTCAACTTAGTATATCTCTCAATTTTAACTTTTTTTGTCATAATTTTGACTTTTTGTCATTTTTTGGACTTTTTTCATATAATTGTGGAATTTGTCATTCTTTGGAATTGTTCATTTCAAAATTTCAATTTAGTATATCTCTCAATTTTAACTTTTTTTGTCATAATTTTAACTTTTTGTCATTTTTTGGACTTTTTTCATATAATTTTGGACTTTGTCATTCTTTGGACTTGTTCATTTCAAAATTTCAAATTAGTATATCTCTCAATTTTAACTTTTTTTGTCATAATTTTGACTTTTTTCATATAATTTTGGACTTTGTCATTCTTTGGACTTGTTCATTTCAAAATTTCAACTTAGTATATCTCTCAATTTTAACTTTTTTTGTCATAATTTTGACTTTTTGTCATTTTTTGGACTTTTTTCATATAATTGTGGAATTTGTCATTCTTTGGAATTGTTCATTTCAAAATTTCAATTTAGTATATCTCTCAATTTTAACTTTTTTTGTCATAATTTTAACTTTTTGTCATTTTTTGGACTTTTTTCATATAATTTTGGACTTTGTCATTCTTTGGACTTGTTCATTTCAAAATTTCAAATTAGTATATCTCTCAATTTTAACTTTTTTTGTCATAATTTTGACTTTTTTCATATAATTTTGGACTTTGTCAGTTTTTGGACTTGTTCATTTCAAAATTTCAACTTAGTATATCTCTCAATTTTAACTTTTTTTGTCATAATTTTGACTTTTTGTCATTTTTTGGACTTTTTTCATATAATTTTGGACTTTGTCAGTTTTTGGACTTGTTCATTTCAAAATTTCAACTTAGTATATCTCTCAATTTTATCTTTTTTTGTCATAATTTTGACTTTTTGTTATTTTTTGGACTTTTTTCATATAATTTTGGACTTTGTCATTCTTTGGACTTGTTCATTTCAAAATTTCAACTTAGTATATCTCTCAATTTTAACTTTCTTTGTCATAATTTTGACTTTTTGTCATTTTTTGGACTTTTTTCATATAATTTTGGACTTTGTCATTTTTTGGACTTGTTCATTTCAAAATTTCAACTTAGGATATCTCTCAATTTTAACTTTTTTTGTCATAATTTTGACTTTTTGTCATTTTTTGGACTTTTTTCATATAATTTTGGACTTTGTCATTCTTTGGACTTGTTCATTTCAAAATTTCAACTTAGGATATCTCTCAATTTTAACTTTTTTTGTCATAATTTTGACTTTTTGTCATTTTTTGGACTTTTTTCATATAATTTTGGACTTTGTCAGTTTTTGGACTTGTTCATTTCAAAATTTCAACTTAGTATATCTCTCAATTTTAACTTTTTTTGTCATAATTTTGTATTTTTGGCTTTTTTTTTCTTTTTTTTTTCACTTTTTGCCATTTTTTGGACTTTTTTCATATAATTTTGGACTTTGTCAGTTTTTGGACTTGTTCATTTCAAAATTTCAACAGTATATCTCTCAATTTTAACTTTTTTTGTCATAATTTTGACTTTTTGTCATTTTTTGGACTTTTTTCATATAATTTTGGACTTTGTCAGTTTTTTGACTTGTTCATTTCAAAATTTCAACAGTATATCTCTCAATTTTAACTTTTTTTGTCATAATTTTGACTTTTTGTCATTTTTTGGACTTTTTTCATATAATTTTGGAATTTGTCATTCTTTGGAATTGTTCATATCAAAATTTCAACTTAGGATATCTCTCAATTTTAACTTTTTTTGTCATAATTTTGACTTTTTGTCATTTTTTGGACTTTTTTCATATAATTTTGGAATTTGTCATTCGTTGGAATTGTTCATATCAAAATTTCAACTTAGGATATCTCTCAATTTTAACTTTTTTGTCATAATTTTGACTTTTTGTCATTTTTTGGACTTTTTTCATATAATTTTGGACTTTGTCAGTTTTTGGACTTGTTCATTTCAAAATTTAAACTTAGGATATCTCTCAATTTTAACTTTTTTTGTCATAATTTTGACTTTTTGGACTTTTTTCATATAATTTTGGACTTTGTCAGTTTTTGGACTTGTTCATTTCAAAATTTAAACTTAGGATATCTCTCAATTTTAACTTTTTTTGTCATAATTTTGACTTTTTGGACTTTTTTCATATAATTTTGGACTTTGTCAGTTTTTGGACTTGTTCATTTCAAAATTTCAACTTAGGATATCTCTCAATTTTAACTTTTTTTGTCATAATTTTGACTTTTTGTCATTTTTTGGACTTTTTTCATATAATTTTGGAATTTGTCATTCTTTGGAATTGTTCATTTCAAAATTTCAACTTAGTATATCTCTCAATTTTAACTTTTTTTGTCATAATTTTGACTTTTTGGACTTTTTTCATATAATTTTGGACTTTGTCAGTTTTTGGACTTGTTCATTTCAAAATTTCAACTTAGTATATCTCTCAATTTTAACTTTTTTTGTCATAATTTTGACTTTTTGTCATTTTTTGGACTTTTTTCATATAATTTTGGAATTTGTCATTCGTTGGAATTGTTCATATCAAAATTTCAACTTAGTATATCTCTCAATTTTAACTTTTTTTGTCATAATTTTGACTTTTTGTCATTTTTTGGACTTTTTTCATATAATTTTGGAATTTGTCATTCTTTGGAATTGTTCATTTCAAAATTTCAACTTAGGATATCTCTCAATTTTAACTTTTTTGTCATAATTTTGACTTTTTGTCATTTTTTGGACTTTTTTCATATAATTTTGGACTTTGTCAGTTTTTGGACTTGTTCATTTCAAAATTTAAACTTAGGATATCTCTCAATTTTAACTTTTTTTGTCATAATTTTGACTTTTTGGACTTTTTTCATATAATTTTGGACTTTGTCAGTTTTTGGACTTGTTCATTTCAAAATTTCAACTTAGTATATCTCT
Source organism: Coreius guichenoti (assembly GCA_039654105.1). NCBI lineage: Eukaryota > Metazoa > Chordata > Actinopteri > Cypriniformes > Gobionidae > Coreius > Coreius guichenoti. The sequence goes on along the minus strand of CM077174.1, from coordinate 42,395,635 downwards.
CAATTTTAACTTTTTTTGTCATAATTTTGACTTTTTGTCATTTTTTGGACTTTTTTCATATAATTTTGGACTTTGTCAGTTTTTGGACTTGTTCATTTCAAAATTTCAACTTAGTATATCTCTCAATTTTAACTTTTTTTGTCATAATTTTGACTTTTTGTCATTTTTTGGACTTTTTTCATATAATTTTGGACTTTGTCATTCTTTGGAATTGTTCATTTCAAAATTTCAACTTAGTATATCTCTCAATTTTAACTTTTTTTGTCATAATTTTGACTTTTTGTCATTTTTTGGACTTTTTTCATATAATTTTGGAATTTGTCATTCTTTGGAATTGTTCATTTCAAAATTTCAACTTAGGATATCTCTCAATTTTAACTTTTTTGTCATAATTTTGACTTTTTGTCATTTTTTGGACTTTTTTCATATAATTTTGGACTTTGTCAGTTTTTGGACTTGTTCATTTCAAAATTTAAACTTAGGATATCTCTCAATTTTAACTTTTTTTGTCATAATTTTGACTTTTTGGACTTTTTTCATATAATTTTGGACTTTGTCAGTTTTTGGACTTGTTCATTTCAAAATTTCAACTTAGTATATCTCTCAATTTTAACTTTTTTTGTCATAATTTTGACTTTTTGTCATTTTTTGGACTTTTTTCATATAATTTTGGACTTTGTCATTCTTTGGAATTGTTCATTTCAAAATTTCAACTTAGGATATCTCTCAATTTTAACTTTTTTGTCATAATTTTGACTTTTTGTCATTTTTTGGACTTTTTTCATATAATTTTGGACTTTGTCAGTTTTTGGACTTGTTCATTTCAAAATTTAAACTTAGGATATCTCTCAATTTTAACTTTTTTTGTCATAATTTTGACTTTTTGGACTTTTTTCATATAATTTTGGACTTTGTCAGTTTTTGGACTTGTTCATTTCAAAATTTCAACTTAGGATATCTCTCAATTTTAACATTTTTTGTCATAATTTTGACTTTTTGTCATTTTTTGGACTTTTTTCATATAATTTTGGACTTTGTCAGTTTTTGGACTTGTTCATATCAAAATTTCAACTTAGTATATCTCTCAATTTTAACTTTTTTTGTCATAATTTTAACTTTTTGTCATTTTTTGGACTTTTTTCATATAATTTTGGACTTTGTCAGTTTTTGGACTTGTTCATTTCAAAATTTCAACTTAGGATATCTCTCAATTTTATCTTTTTTCTATTGATGGAGTATACAAAAAAAGAAAAGAAACATGAATGTCTGGTTTCAATTTTTTATTTTTGTATTTGCATTGTATGGTTGATTGGTTGAAATCAATAACCCATGGAGTCAATGTTACATCGGCTTCTTTCTTCTTTAAAATGGTGACCGACCGGCTTCTTCATCCCGGTTGCTGCTTGGGTCCAGCGTCACAATCTTCCAGACATCCGAGCAAGATGTATCAGAACCAAACCAGTGTTGCACAGAGCTGAACTCAAAGTTAGGCCGTTGGACCCACTTGACCAGAGCTGATGAAAGTCGGAGACAGCTGAACAGATATGTAGTAAAACTGAGACATTCTCGTACAGCGATGAAAAAGCCTGCCCTGCAGACCAAACTGGCAGGTTTGCTGTGGTGGTTGATTCCAACGAGTTGGGAAGAGGTGGCATAACTCCAGTGGGTTTAGGTGAAGCAAGAGTCGATCTGACAGAGGCTTTCTACTCTTTCTCCATATCCACCCATTAATATGTTGTTCTTTACAATCCAATTTTGACTTTGTGGCATTTTTTGAACTTTTTTATATCAGAATTTTGGATTTTGTCATTTTTTTTCTGGTTCACATCAAAATTTCAAACTTAGTATGTCTCGCAATTTTAACTTTTTTTTGTCATAATTTTGTATTTTTGGCTTTTTTTTTTTTTTTTTTTCACTTTTCGCCATTTTTTGGACTTTTTTCATATAATTTTGGACTTTGTCATTTTTTGGACTTGTTCATTTCAAAATTTCAACTTAGGATATCTCTCAATTTTAACTTTTTTTGTCATAATTTTGTATTTTTGGCTTTTTTTTTTTTTTTTTTCACTTTTCGCCATTTTTTGGACTTTTTTCATATAATTTTGCACTTTGTCATTTTTTGGACTTGTTCATTTCAAAATTTCAACTTAGGATATCTCTCAATTTTAACTTTTTTTGTCATAATTTTGACTTTTTGTCATTTTTTGGACTTTTTCCATATAATTTTGGACTTTGTCAGTTTTTGGACTTGTTCATTTCAAAATTTCAACTTAGGATATCTCTCAATTTTAACTTTTTTTGTCATAATTTTGACTTTTTGTCATTTTTTGGACTTTTTTCATATAATTTTGGACTTTGTCAGTTTTTGGACTTGTTCATTTCAAAATTTCAACTTAGGATATCTCTCAATTTTAACTTTTTTTGTCATAATTTTGTATTTTTGGCTTTTTTTTTTTTTTTTTTCACTTTTCGCCATTTTTTGGACTTTTTTCATATAATTTTGGACTTTGTCATTTTTTGGACTTGTTCATTTCAAAATTTCAACTTAGGATATCTCTCAATTTTAACTTTTTTTGTCATAATTTTGACTTTTTGTCATTTTTTGGACTTTTTTCATATAATTTTGGACTTTGTCAGTTTTTGGACTTGTTTATTTCAAAATTTCAACTTAGTATATCTCTCAATTTTAACTTTTTTTGTCATAATTTTGACTTTTTGTCATTTTTTGGACTTTTTTCATATAATTTTGGACTTTGTCATTTTTTGGACTTGTTCATTTCAAAATTTCAACTTAGGATATCTCTCAATTTTAACTTTTTTTGTCATAATTGTGTATTTTTGGCTTTTTTTTTTTTTTTTTCACTTTTCGCCATTTTTTGGACTTTTTTCATATAATTTTGCACTTTGTCATTTTTTGGACTTGTTCATTTCAAAATTTCAACTTAGGATATCTCTCAATTTTAACTTTTTTTGTCATAATTTTGACTTTTTGTCATTTTTTGGACTTTTTCCATATAATTTTGGACTTTGTCAGTTTTTGGACTTGTTCATTTCAAAATTTCAACTTAGGATATCTCTCAATTTTAACTTTTTTTGTCATAATTTTGACTTTTTGTCATTTTTTGGACTTTTTTCATATAATTTTGGACTTTGTCAGTTTTTGGACTTGTTCATTTCAAAATTTCAACTTAGGATATCTCTCAATTTTAACTTTTTTTGTCATAATTTTGTATTTTTGGCTTTTTTTTTTTTTTTTTTCACTTTTCGCCATTTTTTGGACTTTTTTCATATAATTTTGGACTTTGTCATTTTTTGGACTTGTTCATTTCAAAATTTCAACTTAGGATATCTCTCAATTTTAACTTTTTTTGTCATAATTTTGACTTTTTGTCATTTTTTGGACTTTTTTCATATAATTTTGGACTGTCAGTTTTTGGACTTGTTTATTTCAAAATTTCAACTTAGTATATCTCTCAATTTTAACTTTTTTTGTCATAATTTTGTATTTTTGGCTTTTTTTTTTTTTTTTTCTTTCACTTTTTGCCATTTTTTGGACTTTTTTCATATAATTTTGGACTTTGTCATTTTTTGGACTTGTTCATTTCAAAATTTCAACTTAGTATATCTCTCAATTTTATCTTTTTTTGTCATAATTTTGACTTTTTGTCATTTTTTGGACTTTTTTCATATAATTTTGGACTTTGTCAGTTTTTGGACTTGTTCATTTCAAAATTTCAACAGTATATCTCTCAATTTTAACTTTTTTTGTCATAATTTTGACTTTTTGTCATTTTTTGGACTTTTTTCATATAATTTTGGACTTTGTCAGTTTTTGGACTTGTTCATTTCAAAATTTCAACTTAGTATATCTCTCAATTTTATCTTTTTTCTATTGATGGAGTATACAAAAAAAGAAAAGAAACATGAACGTCTGGTTTCAATTTTTTATTTTTGCATTTGCATTGTATGGTTGATTGGTTGAAATCAATAACCCATGGAGTCAATGTTACATCGGCTTCTTTCTTCTTTAAAATGGTGACCGACCAGCTTCTTCATCCCGGTTGCTGCTTGGGTCCAGCGTCACAATCTTCCAGACATCCGAGCAAGATGTATCAGAACCAAACCAGTGTTGCACAGAGCTGAACTCAAAGTTAGGCGGTTGGACCCACTTGACCAGAGCTGATGAAAGTCGGAGACAGCTGAACAGATATGTAGTAAAACTGAGACATTCTCGTACAGCGATGAAAAAGCCTGCCCTGCAGACCAAACTGGCAGGTTTGCTGTGGTGGTTGATTCCAACGAGTTGGGAAGAGGTGGCATAACTCCAGTGGGTTTAGGTGAAGCAAGAGTCGATCTGACAGAGGCTTTCTACTCTTTCTCCATATCCACCCATTAATATGTTGTTCTTTACAATCCAATTTTGACTTTGTGGCATTTTTTGAACTTTTTTATATCAGAATTTTGGACTTTGTCATTTTTTTTCTGGTTCACATCAAAATTTCAAACTTAGTATGTCTCGCAATTTTAACTTTTTTTTGTTATAATTTTGAATTTTTGGCTTTTTTTTTTTTTTTTCTTTTCACTTTTCGTCATTTTTTGGACTTTTTTCATATAATTTTGGACTTTGTCATTTTTTGTACTTGTTCATTTCAAAATTTAAACTTAGTATATCTCTCAATTTTAATTTTTTTTGTCATAATTTTAACTTTTTGTCATTTTTTGGACTTTTTCATATAATTTTGGACTTTGTCATTTTTTGTACTTGTTCATTTCAAAATTTAAACTTAGTATATCTCTCAATTTTAATTTTTTTTGTCATAATTTTGACTTTTTGTCATTTTTTGGACTTTTTTCATATAATTTTGGACTTTGTCATTTTTTGTACTTGTTCATTTCAAAATTTAAACTTAGTATATCTCTCAATTTTAACTTTTTTTGTCATAATTTTGACTTTTTGTCATTTTTTGGACTTTTTTCATATAATTTTGGACTTTGTCAGTTTTTGGACTTGTTCATTTCAAAATTTCAACTTAGGATATCTCTCAATTTTAACTTTTTTTGTCATAATTTTGACTTTTTGTCATTTTTTGGACTTTTTTCATATAATTTTGGACTTTGTCATTCTTTGGACTTGTTCATTTCAAAATTTCAACTTAGGATATCTCTCAATTTTAACTTTTTTTGTCATAATTTTGACTTTTTGTCATTTTTTGGACTTTTTTCATATAATTTTGGACTTTGTCATTCTTTGGACTTGTTCATTTCAAAATTTCAACTTAGGATATCTCTCAATTTTAACTTTTTTTGTCATAATTTTGACTTTTTGTCATTTTTTGGACTTTTTTCATATAATTTTGGACTTTGTCATTCTTTGGACTTGTTCATTTCAAAATTTCAACTTAGGATATCTCTCAATTTTAACTTTTTTTGTCATAATTTTGACTTTTTGTCATTTTTTGGACTTTTTTCATATAATTTTGGACTTTGTCAGTTTTTGGACTTGTTCATTTCAAAATTTCAACTTAGTATATCTCTCAATTTTAACTTTTTTTGTCATAATTTTGTATTTTTGGCTTTTTTTTTCTTTTTTTTTTCACTTTTCGCCATTTTTTGGACTTTTTTCATATAATTTTGGACTTTGTCATTTTTGGACTTGTTCATTTCAAAATTTCAACTTAGGATATCTCTCAATTTTAACTTTTTTTGTCATAATTTCGTCTTTTTGTCATTTTTTGGACTTTTTTCATATAATTTTGGACTTTGTCAGTTTTTGGACTTGTTCATTTCAAAATTTCAACTTAGGATATCTCTCAATTTTAACTTTTTTTGTCATAATTTTGACTTTTTGTCATTTTTTGGACTTTTTTCATATAATTTTGGACTTTGTCATTCTTTGGACTTGTTCATTTCAAAATTTCAACTTAGGATATCTCTCAATTTTAACTTTTTTTGTCATAATTTTGACTTTTTGTCATTTTTTGGACTTTTTTCATATAATTTTGGACTTTGTCAGTTTTTGGACTTGTTCATTTCAAAATTTCAACTTAGTATATCTCTCAATTTTAACTTTTTTTGTCATAATTTTGTATTTTTGGCTTTTTTTTTCTTTTTTTTTTCACTTTTCGCCATTTTTTGGACTTTTTTCATATAATTTTGGACTTTGTCATTTTTGGACTTGTTCATTTCAAAATTTCAACTTAGGATATCTCTCAATTTTAACTTTTTTTGTCATAATTTCGTCTTTTTGTCATTTTTTGGACTTTTTTCATATAATTTTGGACTTTGTCAGTTTTTGGACTTGTTCATTTCAAAATTTCAACTTAGTATATCTCTCAATTTTAACTTTTTTTGTCATAATTTGGACTTTTTGTCATTTTTTGGACTTTTTTCATATAATTTTGGACTTTGTCATTCTTTGGACTTGTTCATTTCAAAATTTCAACTTAGTATATCTCTCAATTTTAACTTTTTTTGTCATAATTTGGACTTTTTGTCATTTTTTGGACTTTTTTCATATAATTTTGGACTTTGTCATTCTTTGGACTTGTTCATTTCAAAATTTCAACTTAGTATATCTCTCAATTTTAACTTTTTTTGTCATAATTTTGACTTTTTGTCATTTTTTGGACTTTTTTCATATAATTTTGGACTTTGTCAGTTTTTGGACTTGTTCATTTCAAAATTTCAACTTAGTATATCTCTCAATTTTAACTTTTTTTGTCATAATTTTGACTTTTTGTCATTTTTTGGACTTTTTTCATATAATTTTGGACTTTGTCATTCTTTGGACTTGCTCATTTCAAAATTTCAACTTAGTATATCTCTCAATTTTAACTTTTTTTGTCATAATTTTGACTTTTTGTCATTTTTTGGACTTTTTTCATATAATTTTGGACTTTGTCAGTTTTTGGACTTGTTCATTTCAAAATTTCAACTTAGTATATCTCTCAATTTTAACTTTTTTTGTCATAATTTTGACTTTTTGTCATTTTTTGGACTTTTTTCATATAATTTTGGACTTTGTCAGTTTTTGGACTTGTTCATTTCAAAATTTCAACTTAGTATATCTCTCAATTTTAACTTTTTTTGTCATAATTTTGACTTTTTGTCATTTTTTGGACTTTTTTCATATAATTTTGGACTTTGTCAGTTTTTGGACTTGTTCATTTCAAAATTTCAACTTAGTATATCTCTCAATTTTAACTTTTTTTGTCATAATTTTGACTTTTTGTCATTTTTTGGACTTTTTTCATATAATTTTGGACTTTGTCAGTTTTTGGACTTGTTCATTTCAAAATTTCAACTTAGTATATCTCTCAATTTTAACTTTTTTTGTCATAATTTTGACTTTTTGTCATTTTTTGGACTTTTTTCATATAATTTTGGATTTTGTCATTTTTTGGACTTGTTCATTTCAAAATTTCAATTTAGTATATCTCTCAATTTTAACTTTTTTTGTCATAATTTTAACTTTTTGTCATTTTTTGGACTTTTTTCATATAATTTTGGACTTTGTCATTCTTTGGACTTGTTCATTTCAAAATTTCAAATTAGTATATCTCTCAATTTTAACTTTTTTTGTCATAATTTTGACTTTTTTCATATAATTTTGGACTTTGTCAGTTTTTGGACTTGTTCATTTCAAAATTTCAACTTAGTATATCTCTCAATTTTAACTTTTTTTGTCATAATTTTGACTTTTTGTCATTTTTTGGACTTTTTTCATATAATTGTGGAATTTGTCATTCTTTGGAATTGTTCATTTCAAAATTTCAATTTAGTATATCTCTCAATTTTAACTTTTTTTGTCATAATTTTAACTTTTTGTCATTTTTTGGACTTTTTTCATATAATTTTGGACTTTGTCATTCTTTGGACTTGTTCATTTCAAAATTTCAAATTAGTATATCTCTCAATTTTAACTTTTTTTGTCATAATTTTGACTTTTTTCATATAATTTTGGACTTTGTCATTCTTTGGACTTGTTCATTTCAAAATTTCAACTTAGTATATCTCTCAATTTTAACTTTTTTTGTCATAATTTTGACTTTTTGTCATTTTTTGGACTTTTTTCATATAATTGTGGAATTTGTCATTCTTTGGAATTGTTCATTTCAAAATTTCAATTTAGTATATCTCTCAATTTTAACTTTTTTTGTCATAATTTTAACTTTTTGTCATTTTTTGGACTTTTTTCATATAATTTTGGACTTTGTCATTCTTTGGACTTGTTCATTTCAAAATTTCAAATTAGTATATCTCTCAATTTTAACTTTTTTTGTCATAATTTTGACTTTTTTCATATAATTTTGGACTTTGTCAGTTTTTGGACTTGTTCATTTCAAAATTTCAACTTAGTATATCTCTCAATTTTAACTTTTTTTGTCATAATTTTGACTTTTTGTCATTTTTTGGACTTTTTTCATATAATTTTGGACTTTGTCAGTTTTTGGACTTGTTCATTTCAAAATTTCAACTTAGTATATCTCTCAATTTTATCTTTTTTTGTCATAATTTTGACTTTTTGTTATTTTTTGGACTTTTTTCATATAATTTTGGACTTTGTCATTCTTTGGACTTGTTCATTTCAAAATTTCAACTTAGTATATCTCTCAATTTTAACTTTCTTTGTCATAATTTTGACTTTTTGTCATTTTTTGGACTTTTTTCATATAATTTTGGACTTTGTCATTTTTTGGACTTGTTCATTTCAAAATTTCAACTTAGGATATCTCTCAATTTTAACTTTTTTTGTCATAATTTTGACTTTTTGTCATTTTTTGGACTTTTTTCATATAATTTTGGACTTTGTCATTCTTTGGACTTGTTCATTTCAAAATTTCAACTTAGGATATCTCTCAATTTTAACTTTTTTTGTCATAATTTTGACTTTTTGTCATTTTTTGGACTTTTTTCATATAATTTTGGACTTTGTCAGTTTTTGGACTTGTTCATTTCAAAATTTCAACTTAGTATATCTCTCAATTTTAACTTTTTTTGTCATAATTTTGTATTTTTGGCTTTTTTTTTCTTTTTTTTTTCACTTTTTGCCATTTTTTGGACTTTTTTCATATAATTTTGGACTTTGTCAGTTTTTGGACTTGTTCATTTCAAAATTTCAACAGTATATCTCTCAATTTTAACTTTTTTTGTCATAATTTTGACTTTTTGTCATTTTTTGGACTTTTTTCATATAATTTTGGACTTTGTCAGTTTTTTGACTTGTTCATTTCAAAATTTCAACAGTATATCTCTCAATTTTAACTTTTTTTGTCATAATTTTGACTTTTTGTCATTTTTTGGACTTTTTTCATATAATTTTGGAATTTGTCATTCTTTGGAATTGTTCATATCAAAATTTCAACTTAGGATATCTCTCAATTTTAACTTTTTTTGTCATAATTTTGACTTTTTGTCATTTTTTGGACTTTTTTCATATAATTTTGGAATTTGTCATTCGTTGGAATTGTTCATATCAAAATTTCAACTTAGGATATCTCTCAATTTTAACTTTTTTGTCATAATTTTGACTTTTTGTCATTTTTTGGACTTTTTTCATATAATTTTGGACTTTGTCAGTTTTTGGACTTGTTCATTTCAAAATTTAAACTTAGGATATCTCTCAATTTTAACTTTTTTTGTCATAATTTTGACTTTTTGGACTTTTTTCATATAATTTTGGACTTTGTCAGTTTTTGGACTTGTTCATTTCAAAATTTAAACTTAGGATATCTCTCAATTTTAATTTTTTTTGTCATAATTTTGACTTTTTGGACTTTTTTCATATAATTTTGGACTTTGTCAGTTTTTGGACTTGTTCATTTCAAAATTTCAACTTAGGATATCTCTCAATTTTAACTTTTTTTGTCATAATTTTGACTTTTTGTCATTTTTTGGACTTTTTTCATATAATTTTGGAATTTGTCATTCTTTGGAATTGTTCATTTCAAAATTTCAACTTAGTATATCTCTCAATTTTAACTTTTTTTGTCATAATTTTGACTTTTTGGACTTTTTTCATATAATTTTGGACTTTGTCAGTTTTTGGACTTGTTCATTTCAAAATTTCAACTTAGTATATCTCTCAATTTTAACTTTTTTTGTCATAATTTTGACTTTTTGTCATTTTTTGGACTTTTTTCATATAATTTTGGAATTTGTCATTCGTTGGAATTGTTCATATCAAAATTTCAACTTAGTATATCTCTCAATTTTAACTTTTTTTGTCATAATTTTGACTTTTTGTCATTTTTTGGACTTTTTTCATATAATTTTGGAATTTGTCATTCTTTGGAATTGTTCATTTCAAAATTTCAACTTAGGATATCTCTCAATTTTAACTTTTTTGTCATAATTTTGACTTTTTGTCATTTTTTGGACTTTTTTCATATAATTTTGGACTTTGTCAGTTTTTGGACTTGTTCATTTCAAAATTTAAACTTAGGATATCTCTCAATTTTAACTTTTTTTGTCATAATTTTGACTTTTTGGACTTTTTTCATATAATTTTGGACTTTGTCAGTTTTTGGACTTGTTCATTTCAAAATTTCAACTTAGTATATCTCTCAATTTTAACTTTTTTTGTCATAATTTTGACTTTTTGTCATTTTTTGGACTTTTTTCATATAATTTTGGACTTTGTCAGTTTTTGGACTTGTTCATTTCAAAATTTCAACTTAGTATATCTCTCAATTTTAACTTTTTTTGTCATAATTTTGACTTTTTGTCATTTTTTGGACTTTTTTCATATAATTTTGGACTTTGTCATTCTTTGGAATTGTTCATTTCAAAATTTCAACTTAGTATATCTCTCAATTTTAACTTTTTTTGTCATAATTTTGACTTTTTGTCATTTTTTGGACTTTTTTCATATAATTTTGGAATTTGTCATTCTTTGGAATTGTTCATTTCAAAATTTCAACTTAGGATATCTCTCAATTTTAACTTTTTTGTCATAATTTTGACTTTTTGTCATTTTTTGGACTTTTTTCATATAATTTTGGACTTTGTCAGTTTTTGGACTTGTTCATTTCAAAATTTAAACTTAGGATATCTCTCAATTTTAACTTTTTTTGTCATAATTTTGACTTTTTGGACTTTTTTCATATAATTTTGGACTTTGTCAGTTTTTGGACTTGTTCATTTCAAAATTTCAACTTAGTATATCTCTCAATTTTAACTTTTTTTGTCATAATTTTGACTTTTTGTCATTTTTTGGACTTTTTTCATATAATTTTGGACTTTGTCATTCTTTGGAATTGTTCATTTCAAAATTTCAACTTAGGATATCTCTCAATTTTAACTTTTTTGTCATAATTTTGACTTTTTGTCATTTTTTGGACTTTTTTCATATAATTTTGGACTTTGTCAGTTTTTGGACTTGTTCATTTCAAAATTTAAACTTAGGATATCTCTCAATTTTAACTTTTTTTGTCATAATTTTGACTTTTTGGACTTTTTTCATATAATTTTGGACTTTGTCAGTTTTTGGACTTGTTCATTTCAAAATTTCAACTTAGGATATCTCTCAATTTTAACATTTTTTGTCATAATTTTGACTTTTTGTCATTTTTTGGACTTTTTTCATATAATTTTGGACTTTGTCAGTTTTTGGACTTGTTCATATCAAAATTTCAACTTAGTATATCTCTCAATTTTAACTTTTTTTGTCATAATTTTAACTTTTTGTCATTTTTTGGACTTTTTTCATATAATTTTGGACTTTGTCAGTTTTTGGACTTGTTCATTTCAAAATTTCAACTTAGGATATCTCTCAATTTTATCTTTTTTCTATTGATGGAGTATACAAAAAAAGAAAAGAAACATGAATGTCTGGTTTCAATTTTTTATTTTTGTATTTGCATTGTATGGTTGATTGGTTGAAATCAATAACCCATGGAGTCAATGTTACATCGGCTTCTTTCTTCTTTAAAATGGTGACCGACCGGCTTCTTCATCCCGGTTGCTGCTTGGGTCCAGCGTCACAATCTTCCAGACATCCGAGCAAGATGTATCAGAACCAAACCAGTGTTGCACAGAGCTGAACTCAAAGTTAGGCCGTTGGACCCACTTGACCAGAGCTGATGAAAGTCGGAGACAGCTGAACAGATATGTAGTAAAACTGAGACATTCTCGTACAGCGATGAAAAAGCCTGCCCTGCAGACCAAACTGGCAGGTTTGCTGTGGTGGTTGATTCCAACGAGTTGGGAAGAGGTGGCATAACTCCAGTGGGTTTAGGTGAAGCAAGAGTCGATCTGACAGAGGCTTTCTACTCTTTCTCCATATCCACCCATTAATATGTTGTTCTTTACAATCCAATTTTGACTTTGTGGCATTTTTTGAACTTTTTTATATCAGAATTTTGGATTTTGTCATTTTTTTTCTGGTTCACATCAAAATTTCAAACTTAGTATGTCTCGCAATTTTAACTTTTTTTTGTCATAATTTTGTATTTTTGGCTTTTTTTTTTTTTTTTTTTCACTTTTCGCCATTTTTTGGACTTTTTTCATATAATTTTGGACTTTGTCATTTTTTGGACTTGTTCATTTCAAAATTTCAACTTAGGATATCTCTCAATTGTAACTTTTTTTGTCATAATTTTGTATTTTTGGCTTTTTTTTTTTTTTTTTTTCACTTTTCGCCATTTTTTGGACTTTTTTCATATAATTTTGCACTTTGTCATTTTTTGGACTTGTTCATTTCAAAATTTCAACTTAGGATATCTCTCAATTTTAACTTTTTTTGTCATAATTTTGACTTTTTGTCATTTTTTGGACTTTTTCCATATAATTTTGGACTTTGTCAGTTTTTGGACTTGTTCATTTCAAAATTTCAACTTAGGATATCTCTCAATTTTAACTTTTTTTGTCATAATTTTGACTTTTTGTCATTTTTTGGACTTTTTTCATATAATTTTGGACTTTGTCAGTTTTTGGACTTGTTCATTTCAAAATTTCAACTTAGGATATCTCTCAATTTTAACTTTTTTTGTCATAATTTTGTATTTTTGGCTTTTTTTTTTTTTTTTTTCACTTTTCGCCATTTTTTGGACTTTTTTCATATAATTTTGGACTTTGTCATTTTTTGGACTTGTTCATTTCAAAATTTCAACTTAGGATATCTCTCAATTTTAACTTTTTTTGTCATAATTTTGACTTTTTGTCATTTTTTGGACTTTTTTCATATAATTTTGGACTTTGTCAGTTTTTGGACTTGTTTATTTCAAAATTTCAACTTAGTATATCTCTCAATTTTAACTTTTTTTGTCATAATTTTGACTTTTTGTCATTTTTTGGACTTTTTTCATATAATTTTGGACTTTGTCATTTTTTGGACTTGTTCATTTCAAAATTTCAACTTAGGATATCTCTCAATTTTAACTTTTTTTGTCATAATTTTGTATTTTTGGCTTTTTTTTTTTTTTTTTCACTTTTCGCCATTTTTTGGACTTTTTTCATATAATTTTGCACTTTGTCATTTTTTGGACTTGTTCATTTCAAAATTTCAACTTAGGATATCTCTCAATTTTAACTTTTTTTGTCATAATTTTGACTTTTTGTCATTTTTTGGACTTTTTCCATATAATTTTGGACTTTGTCAGTTTTTGGACTTGTTCATTTCAAAATTTCAACTTAGGATATCTCTCAATTTTAACTTTTTTTGTCATAATTTTGACTTTTTGTCATTTTTTGGACTTTTTTCATATAATTTTGGACTTTGTCAGTTTTTGGACTTGTTCATTTCAAAATTTCAACTTAGGATATCTCTCAATTTTAACTTTTTTTGTCATAATTTTGTATTTTTGGCTTTTTTTTTTTTTTTTTTCACTTTTCGCCATTTTTTGGACTTTTTTCATATAATTTTGGACTTTGTCATTTTTTGGACTTGTTCATTTCAAAATTTCAACTTAGGATATCTCTCAATTTTAACTTTTTTTGTCATAATTTTGACTTTTTGTCATTTTTTGGACTTTTTTCATATAATTTTGGACTGTCAGTTTTTGGACTTGTTTATTTCAAAATTTCAACTTAGTATATCTCTCAATTTTAACTTTTTTTGTCATAATTTTGTATTTTTGGCTTTTTTTTTTTTTTTTTCTTTCACTTTTTGCCATTTTTTGGACTTTTTTCATATAATTTTGGACTTTGTCATTTTTTGGACTTGTTCATTTCAAAATTTCAACTTAGTATATCTCTCAATTTTATCTTTTTTCTATTGATGGAGTATACAAAAAAAGAAAAGAAACATGAACGTCTGGTTTCAATTTTTTATTTTTGCATTTGCATTGTATGGTTGATTGGTTGAAATCAATAACCCATGGAGTCAATGTTACATCGGCTTCTTTCTTCTTTAAAATGGTGACCGACCAGCTTCTTCATCCCGGTTGCTGCTTGGGTCCAGCGTCACAATCTTCCAGACATCCGAGCAAGATGTATCAGAACCAAACCAGTGTTGCACAGAGCTGAACTCAAAGTTAGGCGGTTGGACCCACTTGACCAGAGCTGATGAAAGTCGGAGACAGCTGAACAGATATGTAGTAAAACTGAGACATTCTCGTACAGCGATGAAAAAGCCTGCCCTGCAGACCAAACTGGCAGGTTTGCTGTGGTGGTTGATTCCAACGAGTTGGGAAGAGGTGGCATAACTCCAGTGGGTTTAGGTGAAGCAAGAGTCGATCTGACAGAGGCTTTCTACTCTTTCTCCATATCCACCCATTAATATGTTGTTCTTTACAATCCAATTTTGACTTTGTGGCATTTTTTGAACTTTTTTATATCAGAATTTTGGACTTTGTCATTTTTTTTCTGGTTCACATCAAAATTTCAAACTTAGTATGTCTCGCAATTTTAACTTTTTTTTGTTATAATTTTGAATTTTTGGCTTTTTTTTTTTTTTTTCTTTTCACTTTTCGTCATTTTTTGGACTTTTTTCATATAATTTTGGACTTTGTCATTTTTTGTACTTGTTCATTTCAAAATTTAAACTTAGTATATCTCTCAATTTTAATTTTTTTTGTCATAATTTTAACTTTTTGTCATTTTTTGGACTTTTTCATATAATTTTGGACTTTGTCATTTTTTGTACTTGTTCATTTCAAAATTTAAACTTAGTATATCTCTCAATTTTAATTTTTTTTGTCATAATTTTGACTTTTTGTCATTTTTTGGACTTTTTTCATATAATTTTGGACTTTGTCATTTTTTGTACTTGTTCATTTCAAAATTTAAACTTAGTATATCTCTCAATTTTAACTTTTTTTGTCATAATTTTGACTTTTTGTCATTTTTTGGACTTTTTTCATATAATTTTGGACTTTGTCAGTTTTTGGACTTGTTCATTTCAAAATTTCAACTTAGGATATCTCTCAATTTTAACTTTTTTTGTCATAATTTTGACTTTTTGTCATTTTTTGGACTTTTTTCATATAATTTTGGACTTTGTCAGTTTTTGGACTTGTTCATTTCAAAATTTCAACTTAGTATATCTCTCAATTTTAACTTTTTTTGTCATAATTTTGACTTTTTGTCATTTTTTGGACTTTTTTCATATAATTTTGGACTTTGTCATTCTTTGGACTTGTTCATTTCAAAATTTCAACTTAGTATATCTCTCAATTTTAACTTTTTTTGTCATAATTTTGACTTTTTGTCATTTTTTGGACTTTTTTCATATAATTTTAGACTTTGTCATTTTTTGGACTTTGTCATTTTTTGGACTTGTTCATTTCAAAATTTCAACTTAGGATATCTCTCAATTTTAACTTTTTTTGTCATAATTTTGACTTTTTGTCATTTTTTGGACTTTTTTCATATAATTTTAGACTTTGTCATTTTTTGGACTTTGTCATTCTTTGGACTTGTTCATTTCAAAATTTCAACTTAGGATATCTCTCAATTTTAACTTTTTTTGTCATAATTTTGACTTTTTGTCATTTTTTGGACTTTTTTCATATAATTTTAGACTTTGTCATTTTTTGGACTTTGTCAGTTTTTGGACTTGTTCATTTCAAAATTTCAACTTAGTATATCTCTCAATTTTAACTTTTTTTGTCATAATTTTGACTTTTTGTCATTTTTTGGACATTTTTCATATAATTTTGGACTTTGTCATTTTTTGGACTTGTTCATTTCAAAATTTCAACTTAGTATATCTCTCAATTTTAACTTTTTTTGTCATAATTTTGACTTTTTGTCATTTTTTGGACTTTTTTCATATAATTTTAGACTTTGTCATTTTTTGGACTTTGTCAGTTTTTGGACTTGTTCATTTCAAAATTTCAACTTAGTATATCTCTCAATTTTAACTTTTTTTGTCATAATTTTGACTTTTTGTCATTTTTTGGACATTTTTCATATAATTTTGGACTTTGTCATTTTTTGGACTTGTTCATTTCAAAATTTCAACTTAGTATATCTCTCAATTTTATCTTTTTTCTATTGATGGAGTATACAAAAAAAGAAAAGAAACATGAACGTCTGGTTTCAATTTTTTATTTTTGCATTTGCATTGTATGGTTGATTGGTTGAAATCAATAACCCATGGAGTCAATGTTACATCGGCTTCTTTCTTCTTTAAAATGGTGACCGACCGGCTTCTTCATCCCGGTTGCTGCTTGGGTCCAGCGTCACAATCTTCCAGACATCCGAGCAAGATGTATCAGAACCAAACCAGTGTTGCACAGAGCTGAACTCAAAGTTAGGCGGTTGGACCCACTTGACCAGAGCTGATGAAAGTCGGAGACAGCTGAACAGATATGTAGTAAAACTGAGACATTCTCGTACAGCGATGAAAAAGCCTGCCCTGCAGACCAAACTGGCAGGTTTGCTGTGGTGGTTGATTCCAACGAGTTGGGAAGAGGTGGCATAACTCCAGTGGGTTTAGGTGAAGCAAGAGTCGATCTGACAGAGGCTTTCTACTCTTTCTCCATATCCACCCATTAATATGTTGTTCTTTACAATCCAATTTTGACTTTGTGGCATTTTTTGAACTTTTTTATATCAGAATTTTGGACTTTGTCATTTTTTTTCTGGTTCACATCAAAATTTCAAACTTAGTATGTCTCGCAATTTTAACTTTTTTTTGTTATAATTTTGAATTTTTGGCTTTTTTTTTTTTTTTTTCACTTTTCGTCATTTTTTGGACTTTTTTCATATAATTTTGGACTTGTGCATTTCAAAATTTCAACTTAGTATATCTCTCAATTTTAACTTTTTTTGTCATAATTTTGACTTTTTGTCATTTTTTGGACTTTTTTCATATAATTTTAGACTTTGTCATTTTTTGGACTTTTTCAATATCAAAATTTAAACTTAGTATATCTCTCAATTTTTACTTTTTTTGTCATAATTTTGACTTTTTGTCATTTTTTGGACTTTTTTTATATAATTTTAGACTTTGTCAGTTTTTGGACTTGTTCATTGCAAAATTTCAACTTAGTATATCTCTCAATTTTAACTTTTTTTTGTTATAATTTTGAATTTTTGGCTTTTTTTTTTTTTTTTTTTTCACTTTTCGTCATTTTTTGGACTTTTTTCATATAATTTTGGACTTTGTCATTTTTTGGACTTGTTCATTTCAAAATTTCAACTTAGTATATCTCTCAATTTTTACTTTTTTTGTCATAGTTTTGACTTTTTGTCATTTTTTGGACTTTTTTTATATAATTTTAGACTTTGTCAGTTTTTGGATTTGTTCATTTCAAAATTTCAACTTAGCATATCTCTCAATTTTAACTTTTTTTGTCATAATTTTGACTTTTTGTCATTTTTTGGACTTTTTTCATATAATTTTGGACTTTGTCAGTTTTTGGACTTGTTCATTTCAAAATTTCAACTTAGGATATCTCTCAATTTTAACTTTTTTTGTCATAATTTTGTATTTTTGGCTTTTTTTTTTTTTTTTTCTTTCACTTTTTGCCATTTTTTGGACTTTTTTCATATAATTTTGGACTTTGTCATTTTTTGGACTTGTTCATTTCAAAATTTCAACTTAGTATATCTCTCAATTTTATCTTTTTTTGTCATAATTTTGACTTTTTGTCATTTTTTGGACTTTTTTCATATAATTTTGGACTTTGTCAGTTTTTGGACTTGTTCATTTCAAAATTTCAACAGTATATCTCTCAATTTTAACTTTTTTTGTCATAATTTTGACTTTTTGTCATTTTTTGGACTTTTTTCATATAATTTTGGACTGTCAGTTTTTGGACTTGTTTATTTCAAAATTTCAACTTAGTATATCTCTCAATTTTAACTTTTTTTGTCATAATTTTGTATTTTTGGCTTTTTTTTTTTTTTTTTCTTTCACTTTTTGCCATTTTTTGGACTTTTTTCATATAATTTTGGACTTTGTCATTTTTTGGACTTGTTCATTTCAAAATTTCAACTTAGTATATCTCTCAATTTTATCTTTTTTCTATTGATGGAGTATACAAAAAAAGAAAAGAAACATGAACGTCTGGTTTCAATTTTTTATTTTTGCATTTGCATTGTATGGTTGATTGGTTGAAATCAATAACCCATGGAGTCAATGTTACATCGGCTTCTTTCTTCTTTAAAATGGTGACCGACCAGCTTCTTCATCCCGGTTGCTGCTTGGGTCCAGCGTCACAATCTTCCAGACATCCGAGCAAGATGTATCAGAACCAAACCAGTGTTGCACAGAGCTGAACTCAAAGTTAGGCGGTTGGACCCACTTGACCAGAGCTGATGAAAGTCGGAGACAGCTGAACAGATATGTAGTAAAACTGAGACATTCTCGTACAGCGATGAAAAAGCCTGCCCTGCAGACCAAACTGGCAGGTTTGCTGTGGTGGTTGATTCCAACGAGTTGGGAAGAGGTGGCATAACTCCAGTGGGTTTAGGTGAAGCAAGAGTCGATCTGACAGAGGCTTTCTACTCTTTCTCCATATCCACCCATTAATATGTTGTTCTTTACAATCCAATTTTGACTTTGTGGCATTTTTTGAACTTTTTTATATCAGAATTTTGGACTTTGTCATTTTTTTTCTGGTTCACATCAAAATTTCAAACTTAGTATGTCTCGCAATTTTAACTTTTTTTTGTTATAATTTTGAATTTTTGGCTTTTTTTTTTTTTTTTCTTTTCACTTTTCGTCATTTTTTGGACTTTTTTCATATAATTTTGGACTTTGTCATTTTTTGTACTTGTTCATTTCAAAATTTAAACTTAGTATATCTCTCAATTTTAATTTTTTTTGTCATAATTTTAACTTTTTGTCATTTTTTGGACTTTTTCATATAATTTTGGACTTTGTCATTTTTTGTACTTGTTCATTTCAAAATTTAAACTTAGTATATCTCTCAATTTTAATTTTTTTTGTCATAATTTTGACTTTTTGTCATTTTTTGGACTTTTTTCATATAATTTTGGACTTTGTCATTTTTTGTACTTGTTCATTTCAAAATTTAAACTTAGTATATCTCTCAATTTTAACTTTTTTTGTCATAATTTTGACTTTTTGTCATTTTTTGGACTTTTTTCATATAATTTTGGACTTTGTCAGTTTTTGGACTTGTTCATTTCAAAATTTCAACTTAGGATATCTCTCAATTTTAACTTTTTTTGTCATAATTTTGACTTTTTGTCATTTTTTGGACTTTTTTCATATAATTTTGGACTTTGTCAGTTTTTGGACTTGTTCATTTCAAAATTTCAACTTAGTATATCTCTCAATTTTAACTTTTTTTGTCATAATTTTGACTTTTTGTCATTTTTTGGACTTTTTTCATATAATTTTGGACTTTGTCATTCTTTGGACTTGTTCATTTCAAAATTTCAACTTAGTATATCTCTCAATTTTAACTTTTTTTGTCATAATTTTGACTTTTTGTCATTTTTTGGACTTTTTTCATATAATTTTAGACTTTGTCATTTTTTGGACTTTGTCATTTTTTGGACTTGTTCATTTCAAAATTTCAACTTAGGATATCTCTCAATTTTAACTTTTTTTGTCATAATTTTGACTTTTTGTCATTTTTTGGACTTTTTTCATATAATTTTAGACTTTGTCATTTTTTGGACTTTGTCATTCTTTGGACTTGTTCATTTCAAAATTTCAACTTAGGATATCTCTCAATTTTAACTTTTTTTGTCATAATTTTGACTTTTTGTCATTTTTTGGACTTTTTTCATATAATTTTAGACTTTGTCATTTTTTGGACTTTGTCAGTTTTTGGACTTGTTCATTTCAAAATTTCAACTTAGTATATCTCTCAATTTTAACTTTTTTTGTCATAATTTTGACTTTTTGTCATTTTTTGGACATTTTTCATATAATTTTGGACTTTGTCATTTTTTGGACTTGTTCATTTCAAAATTTCAACTTAGTATATCTCTCAATTTTAACTTTTTTTGTCATAATTTTGACTTTTTGTCATTTTTTGGACTTTTTTCATATAATTTTAGACTTTGTCATTTTTTGGACTTTGTCAGTTTTTGGACTTGTTCATTTCAAAATTTCAACTTAGTATATCTCTCAATTTTAACTTTTTTTGTCATAATTTTGACTTTTTGTCATTTTTTGGACATTTTTCATATAATTTTGGACTTTGTCATTTTTTGGACTTGTTCATTTCAAAATTTCAACTTAGTATATCTCTCAATTTTATCTTTTTTCTATTGATGGAGTATACAAAAAAAGAAAAGAAACATGAACGTCTGGTTTCAATTTTTTATTTTTGCATTTGCATTGTATGGTTGATTGGTTGAAATCAATAACCCATGGAGTCAATGTTACATCGGCTTCTTTCTTCTTTAAAATGGTGACCGACCGGCTTCTTCATCCCGGTTGCTGCTTGGGTCCAGCGTCACAATCTTCCAGACATCCGAGCAAGATGTATCAGAACCAAACCAGTGTTGCACAGAGCTGAACTCAAAGTTAGGCGGTTGGACCCACTTGACCAGAGCTGATGAAAGTCGGAGACAGCTGAACAGATATGTAGTAAAACTGAGACATTCTCGTACAGCGATGAAAAAGCCTGCCCTGCAGACCAAACTGGCAGGTTTGCTGTGGTGGTTGATTCCAACGAGTTGGGAAGAGGTGGCATAACTCCAGTGGGTTTAGGTGAAGCAAGAGTCGATCTGACAGAGGCTTTCTACTCTTTCTCCATATCCACCCATTAATATGTTGTTCTTTACAATCCAATTTTGACTTTGTGGCATTTTTTGAACTTTTTTATATCAGAATTTTGGACTTTGTCATTTTTTTTCTGGTTCACATCAAAATTTCAAACTTAGTATGTCTCGCAATTTTAACTTTTTTTTGTTATAATTTTGAATTTTTGGCTTTTTTTTTTTTTTTTTCACTTTTCGTCATTTTTTGGACTTTTTTCATATAATTTTGGACTTGTGCATTTCAAAATTTCAACTTAGTATATCTCTCAATTTTAACTTTTTTTGTCATAATTTTGACTTTTTGTCATTTTTTGGACTTTTTTCATATAATTTTAGACTTTGTCATTTTTTGGACTTTTTCAATATCAAAATTTAAACTTAGTATATCTCTCAATTTTTACTTTTTTTGTCATAATTTTGACTTTTTGTCATTTTTTGGACTTTTTTTATATAATTTTAGACTTTGTCAGTTTTTGGACTTGTTCATTGCAAAATTTCAACTTAGTATATCTCTCAATTTTAACTTTTTTTTGTTATAATTTTGAATTTTTGGCTTTTTTTTTTTTTTTTTTTTCACTTTTCGTCATTTTTTGGACTTTTTTCATATAATTTTGGACTTTGTCATTTTTTGGACTTGTTCATTTCAAAATTTCAACTTAGTATATCTCTCAATTTTTACTTTTTTTGTCATAGTTTTGACTTTTTGTCATTTTTTGGACTTTTTTTATATAATTTTAGACTTTGTCAGTTTTTGGATTTGTTCATTTCAAAATTTCAACTTAGCATATCTCTCAATTTTAACTTTTTTTGTCATAATTTTGACTTTTTGTCATTTTTTGGACTTTTTTCATATAATTTTGGACTTTGTCAGTTTTTGGACTTGTTCATTTCAAAATTTCAACTTAGGATATCTCTCAATTTTAACTTTTTTTGTCATAATTTTGTATTTTTGGCTTTTTTTTTTTTTTTTTCTTTCACTTTTTGCCATTTTTTGGACTTTTTTCATATAATTTTGGACTTTGTCATTTTTTGGACTTGTTCATTTCAAAATTTCAACTTAGTATATCTCTCAATTTTATCTTTTTTTGTCATAATTTTGACTTTTTGTCATTTTTTGGACTTTTTTCATATAATTTTGGACTTTGTCAGTTTTTGGACTTGTTCATTTCAAAATTTCAACAGTATATCTCTCAATTTTAACTTTTTTTGTCATAATTTTGACTTTTTGTCATTTTTTGGACTTTTTTCATATAATTTTGGACTTTGTCAGTTTTTGGACTTGTTCATTTCAAAATTTCAACTTAGTATATCTCTCAATTTTATCTTTTTTCTATTGATGGAGTACACAAAAAAAGAAAAGAAACATGAACGTCTGGTTTCAATTTTTTATTTTTGCATTTGCATTGTATGGTTGATTGGTTGAAATCAATAACCCATGGAGTCAATGTTACATCGGCTTCTTTCTTCTTTAAAATGGTGACCGACCGGCTTCTTCATCCCGGTTGCTGCTTGGGTCCAGCGTCACAATCTTCCAGACATCCGAGCAAGATGTATCAGAACCAAACCAGTGTTGCACAGAGCTGAACTCAAAGTTAGGCGGTTGGACCCACTTGACCAGAGCTGATGAAAGTCGGAGACAGCTGAACAGATATGTAGTAAAACTGAGACATTCTCGTACAGCGATGAAAAAGCCTGCCCTGCAGACCAAACTGGCAGGTTTGCTGTGGTGGTTGATTCCAACGAGTTGGGAAGAGGTGGCATAACTCCAGTGGGTTTAGGTGAAGCAAGAGTCGATCTGACAGAGGCTTTCTACTCTTTCTCCATATCCACCCATTAATATGTTGTTCTTTACAATCCAATTTTGACTTTGTGGCATTTTTTGAACTTTTTTATATCAGAATTTTGGACTTTGTCATTTTTTTTCTGGTTCACATCAAAATTTCAAACTTAGTATGTCTCGCAATTTTAACTTTTTTTTGTTATAATTTTGAATTTTTGGCTTTTTTTTTTTTTTTTCTTTTCACTTTTCGTCATTTTTTGGACTTTTTTCATATAATTTTGGACTTTGTCATTTTTTGTACTTGTTCATTTCAAAATTTAAACTTAGTATATCTCTCAATTTTAATTTTTTTTGTCATAATTTTAACTTTTTGTCATTTTTTGGACTTTTTCATATAATTTTGGACTTTGTCATTTTTTGTACTTGTTCATTTCAAAATTTAAACTTAGTATATCTCTCAATTTTAATTTTTTTTGTCATAATTTTGACTTTTTGTCATTTTTTGGACTTTTTTCATATAATTTTGGACTTTGTCATTTTTTGTACTTGTTCATTTCAAAATTTAAACTTAGTATATCTCTCAATTTTAATTTTTTTTGTCATAATTTTGACTTTTTGTCATTTTTTGGACTTTTTTCATATAATTTTGGACTTTGTCAGTTTTTGGACTTGTTCATTTCAAAATTTCAACTTAGTATATCTCTCAATTTTAACTTTTTTTGTCATAATTTTGACTTTTTGTCATTTTTTGGACTTTTTTCATATAATTTTGGACTTTGTCAGTTTTTGGACTTGTTCATTTCAAAATTTCAACTTAGGATATCTCTCAATTTTAACTTTTTTTGTCATAATTTTGACTTTTTGTCATTTTTTGGACTTTTTTCATATAATTTTGGACTTTGTCATTCTTTGGACTTGTTCATTTCAAAATTTCAACTTAGTATATCTCTCAATTTTAACTTTTTTTGTCATAATTTTGACTTTTTGTCATTTTTTGGACTTTTTTCATATAATTTTAGACTTTGTCATTTTTTGGACTTTGTCATTTTTTGGACTTGTTCATTTCAAAATTTCAACTTAGGATATCTCTCAATTTTAACTTTTTTTGTCATAATTTTGACTTTTTGTCATTTTTTGGACTTTTTTCATATAATTTTAGACTTTGTCATTTTTTGGACTTTGTCATTCTTTGGACTTGTTCATTTCAAAATTTCAACTTAGGATATCTCTCAATTTTAACTTTTTTTGTCATAATTTTGACTTTTTGTCATTTTTTGGACTTTTTTCATATAATTTTAGACTTTGTCATTTTTTGGACTTTGTCAGTTTTTGGACTTGTTCATTTCAAAATTTCAACTTAGTATATCTCTCAATTTTAACTTTTTTTGTCATAATTTTGACTTTTTGTCATTTTTTGGACATTTTTCATATAATTTTGGACTTTGTCATTTTTTGGACTTGTTCATTTCAAAATTTCAACTTAGTATATCTCTCAATTTTAACTTTTTTTGTCATAATTTTGACTTTTTGTCATTTTTTGGACTTTTTTCATATAATTTTGGACTTTGTCATTCTTTGGACTTGTTCATTTCAAAATTTCAACTTAGTATATCTCTCAATTTTAACTTTTTTTGTCATAATTTTGACTTTTTGTCATTTTTTGGACTTTTTTCATATAATTTTGGACTTTGTCATTCTTTGGACTTGTTCATTTCAAAATTTCAACTTAGTATATCTCTCAATTTTATCTTTTTTCTATTGATGGAGTACACAAAAAAAAAAAAGAAACATGAACGTCTGGTTTCAATTTTTTATTTTTGCATTTGCATTGTATGGTTGATTGGTTGAAATCAATAACCCATGGAGTCAATGTTACATCGGCTTCTTTCTTCTTTAAAATGGTGACCGACCGGCTTCTTCATCCCGGTTGCTGCTTGGGTCCAGCGTCACAATCTTCCAGACATCCGAGCAAGATGTATCAGAACCAAACCAGTGTTGCACAGAGCTGAACTCAAAGTTAGGCCGTTGGACCCACTTGACCAGAGCTGATGAAAGTCGGAGACAGCTGAACAGATATGTAGTAAAACTGAGACATTCTCGTACAGCGATGAAAAAGCCTGCCCTGCAGACCAAACTGGCAGGTTTGCTGTGGTGGTTGATTCCAACGAGTTGGGAAGAGGTGGCATAACTCCAGTGGGTTTAGGTGAAGCAAGAGTCGATCTGACAGAGGCTTTCTACTCTTTCTCCATATCCACCCATTAATATGTTGTTCTTTACAATCCAATTTTGACTTTGTGGCATTTTTTGAACTTTTTTATATCAGAATTTTGGACTTTGTCATTTTTTTTCTGGTTCACATCAAGTATGTCTCGCAATTTTAACTTTTTTTTGTTATAATTTTGAATTTTTGGCTTTTTTTTTTTTTTTTCTTTTCACTTTTCGTCATTTTTTGGACTTTTTTCATATAATTTTGGACTTTGTCATTTTTTGTACTTGTTCATTTCAAAATTTAAACTTAGTATATCTCTCAATTTTAATTTTTTTTGTCATAATTTTAACTTTTTGTCATTTTTTGGACTTTTTCATATAATTTTGGACTTTGTCATTTTTTGTACTTGTTCATTTCAAAATTTAAACTTAGTATATCTCTCAATTTTAATTTTTTTTGTCATAATTTTGACTTTTTGTCATTTTTTGGACTTTTTTCATATAATTTTGGACTTTGTCATTTTTTGTACTTGTTCATTTCAAAATTTAAACTTAGTATATCTCTCAATTTTAATTTTTTTTGTCATAATTTTGACTTTTTGTCATTTTTTGGACTTTTTTCATATAATTTTGGACTTTGTCAGTTTTTGGACTTGTTCATTTCAAAATTTCAACTTAGTATATCTCTCAATTTTAACTTTTTTTGTCATAATTTTGTATTTTTGGCTTTTTTTTTCTTTTTTTTTTCACTTTTTGCCATTTTTTGGACTTTTTTCATATAATTTTGGACTTTGTAATTCTTTGGACTTGTTCATTTCAAAATTTCAACTTAGTATATCTCTCAATTTTAACTTTTTTTGTCATAATTTTGACTTTTTGTCATTTTTTGGACTTTTTTCATATAATTTTGGACTTTGTCAGTTTTTGGACTTGTTCATTTCAAAATTTCAACTTAGGATATCTCTCAATTTTAACTTTTTTTGTCATAATTTTGACTTTTTGTCATTTTTTGGACTTTTTTCATATAATTTTGGACTTTGTCATTCTTTGGACTTGTTCATTTCAAAATTTCAACTTAGTATATCTCTCAATTTTAACTTTTTTTGTCATAATTTTGACTTTTTGTCATTTTTTGGACTTTTTTCATATAATTTTAGACTTTGTCATTTTTTGGACTTTGTCATTTTTTGGACTTGTTCATTTCAAAATTTCAACTTAGGATATCTCTCAATTTTAACTTTTTTTGTCATAATTTTGACTTTTTGTCATTTTTTGGACTTTTTTCATATAATTTTAGACTTTGTCATTTTTTGGACTTTGTCATTCTTTGGACTTGTTCATTTCAAAATTTCAACTTAGGATATCTCTCAATTTTAACTTTTTTTGTCATAATTTTGACTTTTTGTCATTTTTTGGACTTTTTTCATATAATTTTAGACTTTGTCATTTTTTGGACTTTGTCAGTTTTTGGACTTGTTCATTTCAAAATTTCAACTTAGTATATCTCTCAATTTTAACTTTTTTTGTCATAATTTTGACTTTTTGTCATTTTTTGGACATTTTTCATATAATTTTGGACTTTGTCATTTTTTGGACTTGTTCATTTCAAAATTTCAACTTAGTATATCTCTCAATTTTAACTTTTTTTGTCATAATTTTGACTTTTTGTCATTTTTTGGACTTTTTTCATATAATTTTGGACTTTGTCATTCTTTGGACTTGTTCATTTCAAAATTTCAACTTAGTATATCTCTCAATTTTAACTTTTTTTGTCATAATTTTGACTTTTTGTCATTTTTTGGACTTTTTTCATATAATTTTGGACTTTGTCATTCTTTGGACTTGTTCATTTCAAAATTTCAACTTAGTATATCTCTCAATTTTATCTTTTTTCTATTGATGGAGTACACAAAAAAAAAAAAGAAACATGAACGTCTGGTTTCAATTTTTTATTTTTGCATTTGCATTGTATGGTTGATTGGTTGAAATCAATAACCCATGGAGTCAATGTTACATCGGCTTCTTTCTTCTTTAAAATGGTGACCGACCGGCTTCTTCATCCCGGTTGCTGCTTGGGTCCAGCGTCACAATCTTCCAGACATCCGAGCAAGATGTATCAGAACCAAACCAGTGTTGCACAGAGCTGAACTCAAAGTTAGGCCGTTGGACCCACTTGACCAGAGCTGATGAAAGTCGGAGACAGCTGAACAGATATGTAGTAAAACTGAGACATTCTCGTACAGCGATGAAAAAGCCTGCCCTGCAGACCAAACTGGCAGGTTTGCTGTGGTGGTTGATTCCAACGAGTTGGGAAGAGGTGGCATAACTCCAGTGGGTTTAGGTGAAGCAAGAGTCGATCTGACAGAGGCTTTCTACTCTTTCTCCATATCCACCCATTAATATGTTGTTCTTTACAATCCAATTTTGACTTTGTGGCATTTTTTGAACTTTTTTATATCAGAATTTTGGACTTTGTCATTTTTTTTCTGGTTCACATCAAGTATGTCTCGCAATTTTAACTTTTTTTTGTTATAATTTTGAATTTTTGGCTTTTTTTTTTTTTTTTTTCACTTTTCGTCATTTTTTGGACTTTTTTCATATAATTTTGGACTTGTGCATTTCAAAATTTCAACTTAGTATATCTCTCAATTTTAACTTTTTTTGTCATAATTTTGACTTTTTGTCATTTTTTGGACTTTTTTTATATAATTTTAGACTGTCAGTTTTTGGACTTGTTCATTTCAAAATTTAAACTTAGTATATCTCTCAATTTTTACTTTTTTTGTCATAATTTTGACTTTTTGTCATGTTTTGGACTTTTTTTATATAATTTTAGACTTTGTCAGTTTTTGGACTTGTTCATTTCAAAATTTCAACTTAGTATATCTCTCAATTTTAACTTTTTTTGTCATAATTTTAACTTTTTGTCATTTTTTGGACTTTTTTCATATAATTTTGGACTTTGTCATTTTTTGTACTTGTTCATTTCAAAATTTAAACTTAGTATATCTCTCAATTTTAATTTTTTTTGTCATCATTTTGACTTTTTGTCATTTTTTGGACTTTTTTCATATAATTTTGGACTTTGTCAGTTTTTGGACTTGTTCATTTCAAAATTTCAACTTAGTATATCTCTCAATTTTAACTTTTTTTGTCATAATTTTGACTTTTTGTCATTTTTTGGACTTTTTTCACATATTTTTGGACTTTGTCAGTTTTTGGACTTGTTCATTTCAAAATTTCAACTTAGTATATCTCTCAATTTTATCTTTTTTCTATTGATGGAGTATACAAAAAAAGAAAAGAAACATGAACGTCTGGTTTCAATTTTTTATTTTTGCATTTGCATTGTATGGTTGATTGGTTGAAATCAATAACCCATGGAGTCAATGTTACATCGGCTTCTTTCTTCTTTAAAATGGTGACCGACCGGCTTCTTCATCCCGGTTGCTGCTTGGGTCCAGCGTCACAATCTTCCAGACATCCGAGCAAGATGTATCAGAACCAAACCAGTGTTGCACAGAGCTGAACTCAAAGTTAGGCGGTTGGACCCACTTGACCAGAGCTGATGAAAGTCGGAGACAGCTGAACAGATATGTAGTAAAACTGAGACATTCTCGTACAGCGATGAAAAAGCCTGCCCTGCAGACCAAACTGGCAGGTTTGCTGTGGTGGTTGATTCCAACGAGTTGGGAAGAGGTGGCATAACTCCAGTGGGTTTAGGTGAAGCAAGAGTCGATCTGACAGAGGCTTTCTACTCTTTCTCCATATCCACCCATTAATATGTTGTTCTTTACAATCCAATTTTGACTTTGTGGCATTTTTTGAACTTTTTTATATCAGAATTTTGGACTTTGTCATTTTTTTTCTGGTTCACATCAAAATTTCAAACTTAGTATGTCTCGCAATTTTAACTTTTTTTTGTTATAATTTTGAATTTTTGGCTTTTTTTTTTTTTTTTCTTTTCACTTTTCGTCATTTTTTGGACTTTTTTCATATAATTTTGGACTTTGTCATTTTTTGTACTTGTTCATTTCAAAATTTAAACTTAGTATATCTCTCAATTTTAATTTTTTTTGTCATAATTTTAACTTTTTGTCATTTTTTGGACTTTTTCATATAATTTTGGACTTTGTCATTTTTTGTACTTGTTCATTTCAAAATTTAAACTTAGTATATCTCTCAATTTTAATTTTTTTTGTCATAATTTTGACTTTTTGTCATTTTTTGGACTTTTTTCATATAATTTTGGACTTTGTCATTTTTTGTACTTGTTCATTTCAAAATTTAAACTTAGTATATCTCTCAATTTTAATTTTTTTTGTCATAATTTTGACTTTTTGTCATTTTTTGGACTTTTTTCATATAATTTTGGACTTTGTCAGTTTTTGGACTTGTTCATTTCAAAATTTCAACTTAGTATATCTCTCAATTTTAACTTTTTTTGTCATAATTTTGTATTTTTGGCTTTTTTTTTCTTTTTTTTTTCACTTTTTGCCATTTTTTGGACTTTTTTCATATAATTTTGGACTTTGTAATTCTTTGGACTTGTTCATTTCAAAATTTCAACTTAGTGTATCTCTCAATTTTAACTTTTTTTGTCATAATTTTGACTTTTTGTCATTTTTTGGACTTTTTTCATATAATTTTGGACTTTGTCAGTTTTTGGACTTGTTCATTTCAAAATTTCAACTTAGGATATCTCTCAATTTTAACTTTTTTTGTCATAATTTTGACTTTTTGTCATTTTTTGGACTTTTTTCATATAATTTTGGACTTTGTCAGTTTTTGGACTTGTTCATTTCAAAATTTCAACTTAGGATATCTCTCAATTTTAACTTTTTTTGTCATAATTTTGACTTTTTGTCATTTTTTGGACTTTTTTCATATAATTTTAGACTTTGTCATTTTTTGGACTTTGTCATTCTTTGGACTTGTTCATTTCAAAATTTCAACTTAGGATATCTCTCAATTTTAACTTTTTTTGTCATAATTTTGACTTTTTGTCATTTTTTGGACTTTTTTCATATAATTTTAGACTTTGTCATTTTTTGGACTTTGTCAGTTTTTGGACTTGTTCATTTCAAAATTTCAACTTAGTATATCTCTCAATTTTAACTTTTTTTGTCATAATTTTGACTTTTTGTCATTTTTTGGACTTTTTTCATATAATTTTGGACTTTGTCAGTTTTTGGACTTGTTCATTTCAAAATTTCAACAGTATATCTCTCAATTTTAACTTTTTTTGTCATAATTTTGACTTTTTGTCATTTTTTGGACTTTTTTCACATATTTTTGGACTTTGTCAGTTTTTGGACTTGTTCATTTCAAAATTTCAACTTAGTATATCTCTCAATTTTATCTTTTTTCTATTGATGGAGTATACAAAAAAAGAAAAGAAACATGAACGTCTGGTTTCAATTTTTTATTTTTGCATTTGCATTGTATGGTTGATTGGTTGAAATCAATAACCCATGGAGTCAATGTTACATCGGCTTCTTTCTTCTTTAAAATGGTGACCGACCGGCTTCTTCATCCCGGTTGCTGCTTGGGTCCAGCGTCACAATCTTCCAGACATCCGAGCAAGATGTATCAGAACCAAACCAGTGTTGCACAGAGCTGAACTCAAAGTTAGGCGGTTGGACCCACTTGACCAGAGCTGATGAAAGTCGGAGACAGCTGAACAGATATGTAGTAAAACTGAGACATTCTCGTACAGCGATGAAAAAGCCTGCCCTGCAGACCAAACTGGCAGGTTTGCTGTGGTGGTTGATTCCAACGAGTTGGGAAGAGGTGGCATAACTCCAGTGGGTTTAGGTGAAGCAAGAGTCGATCTGACAGAGGCTTTCTACTCTTTCTCCATATCCACCCATTAATATGTTGTTCTTTACAATCCAATTTTGACTTTGTGGCATTTTTTGAACTTTTTTATATCAGAATTTTGGACTTTGTCATTTTTTTTCTGGTTCACATCAAAATTTCAAACTTAGTATGTCTCGCAATTTTAACTTTTTTTTGTCATAATTTTGTATTTTTGGCTTTTTTTTTTTCTTTTTTTTTTCACTTTTCGCCATTTTTTGGACTTTTTTCATATAATTTTGGACTGTCATTTTTGGACTTGTTCATTTCAAAATTTCAACTTAGGATATCTCTCAATTTTAACTTTTTTTGTCATAATTTCGTCTTTTTGTCATTTTTTGGACTTTTTTCATATAATTTTGGACTTTGTCAGTTTTTGGACTTGTTCATTTCAAAATTTCAACTTAGTATATCTCTCAATTTTAACTTTTTTTGTCATAATTTTGACTTTTTGTCATTTTTTGGACTTTTTTCATATAATTTTGGACTTTGTCAGTTTTTGGACTTGTTCATTTCAAAATTTCAACTTAGTATATCTCTCAATTTTATCTTTTTTTGTCATCATTTTGACTTTTTGTCATTTTTTGGACTTTTTTCATATAATTTTGGACTTTGTCAGTTTTTGGACTTGTTCATTTCAAAATTTCAACTTAGTATATCTCTCAATTTTAACTTTTTTTGTCATAGTTTTGTATTTTTGGCTTTTTTTTCCTTTTTTTTTTCACTTTTTGCCATTTTTTGGACTTTTTTCATATAATTTTGGACTTTGTCAGTTTTTGGACTTGTTCATTTCAAAATTTCAACTTAGTATATCTCTCAATTTTAACTTTTTTTGTCATAATTTTGACTTTTTGTCATTTTTTGGACTTTTTTCACATAATTTTGGACTTTGTCAGTTTTTGGACTTGTTCATTTCAAAATTTCAACTTAGTATATCTCTCAATTTTAACTTTTTTTGTCATAATTTTGTATTTTTGGCTTTTTTTTTTTTTTCTTTCTTTCACTTTTTGCCATTTTTTGGACTTTTTTCATATAATTTTGGACTTTGTCATTTTTTGGACTTGTTCATTTCAAAATTTCAACTTAGGATATCTCTCAATTTTAACTTTTTTTGTCATAATTTTGACTTTTTGTCATTTTTTGGACTTTTTTCATATAATTTTGGACTTTGTCATTCTTTGGACTTGTTCATTTCAAAATTTCAACTTAGGATATCTCTCAATTTTAACTTTTTTTGTCATAATTTTGACTTTTTGTCATTTTTTGGACTTTTTTCATATAATTTTGGACTTTGTCAGTTTTTGGACTTGTTCATTTCAAAATTTCAACTTAGTATATCTCGCAATTTTAACTTTTTTTGTCATAATTTTGTATTTTTGGCTTTTTTTTTCTTTTTTTTTTCACTTTTCGCCATTTTTTGGACTTTTTTCATATAATTTTGGACTTTGTCATTTTTGGACTTGTTCATTTCAAAATTTCAACTTAGGATATCTCTCAATTTTAACTTTTTTTGTCATAATTTCGTCTTTTTGTCATTTTTTGGACTTTTTTCATATAATTTTGGACTTTGTCAGTTTTTGGACTTGTTCATTTCAAAATTTCAACTTAGTATATCTCTCAATTTTAACTTTTTTTGTCATAATTTGGACTTTTTGTCATTTTTTGGACTTTTTTCATATAATTTTGGACTTTGTCATTCTTTGGACTTGTTCATTTCAAAATTTCAACTTAGTATATCTCTCAATTTTAACTTTTTTTGTCATAATTTGGACTTTTTGTCATTTTTTGGACTTTTTTCATATAATTTTGGACTTTGTCATTCTTTGGACTTGTTCATTTCAAAATTTCAACTTAGTATATCTCTCAATTTTAACTTTTTTTGTCATAATTTTGACTTTTTGTCATTTTTTTGACTTTTTTCATATAATTTTGGACTTTGTCAGTTTTTGGACTTGTTCATTTCAAAATTTCAACTTAGTATATCTCTCAATTTTAACTTTTTTTGTCATAATTTTGACTTTTTGTCATTTTTTGGACTTTTTTCATATAATTTTGGACTTTGTCATTCTTTGGACTTGCTCATTTCAAAATTTCAACTCAGTATATCTCTCAATTTTAACTTTTCTTGTCATAATTTTGACTTTTTGTCATTTTTTGGACTTTTTTCATATAATTTTGGACTTTGTCAGTTTTTGGACTTGTTCATTTCAAAATTTCAACTTAGTACATCTCTCAATTTTAACTTTTTTTGTCATAATTTTGACTTTTTGTCATTTTTTGGACTTTTTTCACATAATTTTGAACTTTGTCATTTTTTGGACTTGTTCATTTCAAAATTTCAACTTAGTATATCTCTCAATTTTAACTTTTTTTGTCATAATTTTGACTTTTTGTCATTTTTTGGACTTTTTTCATATAATTTTGGACTTTGTCATTTTTTGGACTTGTTCATTTCAAAATTTCAACTTAGTATATCTCTCAATTTTTACTTTTTTTGTCATAGTTTTGACTTTTTGTCATTTTTTGGACTTTTTTTATATAATTTTAGACTTTGTCAGTTTTTGGATTTGTTCATTTCAAAATTTCAACTTAGCATATCTCTCAATTTTAACTTTTTTTGTCATAATTTTGACTTTTTGTCATTTTTTGGACTTTTTTCATATAATTTTGGACTTTGTCAGTTTTTGGACTTGTTCATTTCAAAATTTCAACTTAGGATATCTCTCAATTTTAACTTTTTTTGTCATAATTTTGTATTTTTGGCTTTTTTTTTTTTTTTTTCTTTCACTTTTTGCCATTTTTTGGACTTTTTTCATATAATTTTGGACTTTGTCATTTTTTGGACTTGTTCATTTCAAAATTTCAACTTAGTATATCTCTCAATTTTATCTTTTTTTGTCATAATTTTGACTTTTTGTCATTTTTTGGACTTTTTTCATATAATTTTGGACTTTGTCAGTTTTTGGACTTGTTCATTTCAAAATTTCAACAGTATATCTCTCAATTTTAACTTTTTTTGTCATAATTTTGACTTTTTGTCATTTTTTGGACTTTTTTCATATAATTTTGGACTTTGTCAGTTTTTGGACTTGTTCATTTCAAAATTTCAACTTAGTATATCTCTCAATTTTATCTTTTTTCTATTGATGGAGTACACAAAAAAAGAAAAGAAACATGAACGTCTGGTTTCAATTTTTTATTTTTGCATTTGCATTGTATGGTTGATTGGTTGAAATCAATAACCCATGGAGTCAATGTTACATCGGCTTCTTTCTTCTTTAAAATGGTGACCGACCGGCTTCTTCATCCCGGTTGCTGCTTGGGTCCAGCGTCACAATCTTCCAGACATCCGAGCAAGATGTATCAGAACCAAACCAGTGTTGCACAGAGCTGAACTCAAAGTTAGGCGGTTGGACCCACTTGACCAGAGCTGATGAAAGTCGGAGACAGCTGAACAGATATGTAGTAAAACTGAGACATTCTCGTACAGCGATGAAAAAGCCTGCCCTGCAGACCAAACTGGCAGGTTTGCTGTGGTGGTTGATTCCAACGAGTTGGGAAGAGGTGGCATAACTCCAGTGGGTTTAGGTGAAGCAAGAGTCGATCTGACAGAGGCTTTCTACTCTTTCTCCATATCCACCCATTAATATGTTGTTCTTTACAATCCAATTTTGACTTTGTGGCATTTTTTGAACTTTTTTATATCAGAATTTTGGACTTTGTCATTTTTTTTCTGGTTCACATCAAAATTTCAAACTTAGTATGTCTCGCAATTTTAACTTTTTTTTGTCATAATTTTGTATTTTTGGCTTTTTTTTTTTCTTTTTTTTTTCACTTTTCGCCATTTTTTGGACTTTTTTCATATAATTTTGGACTGTCATTTTTGGACTTGTTCATTTCAAAATTTCAACTTAGGATATCTCTCAATTTTAACTTTTTTTGTCATAATTTCGTCTTTTTGTCATTTTTTGGACTTTTTTCATATAATTTTGGACTTTGTCAGTTTTTGGACTTGTTCATTTCAAAATTTCAACTTAGTATATCTCTCAATTTTAACTTTTTTTGTCATAATTTTGACTTTTTGTCATTTTTTGGACTTTTTTCATATAATTTTGGACTTTGTCAGTTTTTGGACTTGTTCATTTCAAAATTTCAACTTAGTATATCTCTCAATTTTATCTTTTTTTGTCATCATTTTGACTTTTTGTCATTTTTTGGACTTTTTTCATATAATTTTGGACTTTGTCAGTTTTTGGACTTGTTTATTTCAAAATTTCAACTTAGTATATCTCTCAATTTTAACTTTTTTTGTCATAGTTTTGTATTTTTGGCTTTTTTTTCCTTTTTTTTTTTCACTTTTTGCCATTTTTTGGACTTTTTTCATATAATTTTGGACTTTGTCAGTTTTTGGACTTGTTCATTTCAAAATTTCAACTTAGTATATCTCTCAATTTTAACTTTTTTTGTCATAATTTTGACTTTTTGTCATTTTTTGGACTTTTTTCACATAATTTTGGACTTTGTCAGTTTTTGGACTTGTTCATTTCAAAATTTCAACTTAGTATATCTCTCAATTTTAACTTTTTTTGTCATAATTTTGTATTTTTGGCTTTTTTTTTTTTTTCTTTCACTTTTTGCCATTTTTTGGACTTTTTTCATATAATTTTGGACTTTGTCATTTTTTGGACTTGTTCATTTCAAAATTTCAACTTAGGATATCTCTCAATTTTAACTTTTTTTGTCATAATTTTGACTTTTTGTCATTTTTTGGACTTTTTTCATATAATTTTGGACTTTGTCATTCTTTGGACTTGTTCATTTCAAAATTTCAACTTAGGATATCTCTCAATTTTAACTTTTTTTGTCATAATTTTGACTTTTTGTCATTTTTTGGACTTTTTTCATATAATTTTGGACTTTGTCAGTTTTTGGACTTGTTCATTTCAAAATTTCAACTTAGTATATCTCTCAATTTTAACTTTTTTTGTCATAATTTTGACTTTTTGTCATTTTTTGGACTTTTTTCATATAATTTTGGAATTTGTCATTCTTTGGAAAGTGTTCATTTCAAAATTTCACCTTAGTATATCTCTCAATTTTATCTTTTTTCGATTGATGGAGTATACAAAAAAAGAAAAGAAACATGAACGTCTGGTTTCAATTTTTTATTTTTGCATTTGCATTGTATGGTTGATTGGTTGAAATCAATAACCCATGGAGTCAATGTTACATCGGCTTCTTTCTTCTTTAAAATGGTGACCGACCGGCTTCTTCATCCCGGTTGCTGCTTGGGTCCAGCGTCACAATCTTCCAGACATCCGAGCAAGATGTATCAGAACCAAACCAGTGTTGCACAGAGCTGAACTCAAAGTTAGGCCGTTGGACCCACTTGACCAGAGCTGATGAAAGTCGGAGACAGCTGAACAGATATGTAGTAAAACTGAGACATTCTCGTACAGCGATGAAAAAGCCTGCCCTGCAGACCAAACTGGCAGGTTTGCTGTGGTGGTTGATTCCAACGAGTTGGGAAGAGGTGGCATAACTCCAGTGGGTTTAGGTGAAGCAAGAGTCGATCTGACAGAGGCTTTCTACTCTTTCTCCATATCCACCCATTAATATGTTGTTCTTTACAATCCAATTTTGACTTTGTGGCATTTTTTGAACTTTTTTATATCAGAATTTTGGACTTTGTCATTTTTTTTCTGGTTCACATCAAGTATGTCTCGCAATTTTAACTTTTTTTTGTTATAATTTTGAATTTTTGGCTTTTTTTTTTTTTTTTTTCACTTTTCGTCATTTTTTGGACTTTTTTCATATAATTTTGGACTTGTGCATTTCAAAATTTCAACTTAGTATATCTCTCAATTTTAACTTTTTTTGTCATAATTTTGACTTTTTGTCATTTTTTGGACTTTTTTTATATAATTTTAGACTGTCAGTTTTTGGACTTGTTCATTTCAAAATTTAAACTTAGTATATCTCTCAATTTTTACTTTTTTTGTCATAATTTTGACTTTTTGTCATGTTTTGGACTTTTTTTATATAATTTTAGACTTTGTCAGTTTTTGGACTTGTTCATTTCAAAATTTCAACTTAGTATATCTCTCAATTTTAACTTTTTTTGTCATAATTTTAACTTTTTGTCATTTTTTGGACTTTTTTCATATAATTTTGGACTTTGTCATTTTTTGTACTTGTTCATTTCAAA
Organism: Coreius guichenoti; assembly: GCA_039654105.1. Lineage (NCBI taxonomy): Eukaryota > Metazoa > Chordata > Actinopteri > Cypriniformes > Gobionidae > Coreius > Coreius guichenoti. The sequence continues at coordinate 42,358,445 of CM077174.1, read as the reverse complement.
ATTTAAACTTAGTATATCTCTCAATTTTAATTTTTTTTGTCATCATTTTGACTTTTTGTCATTTTTTGGACTTTTTTCATATAATTTTGGACTTTGTCAGTTTTTGGACTTGTTCATTTCAAAATTTCAACTTAGTATATCTCTCAATTTTAACTTTTTTTGTCATAATTTTGACTTTTTGTCATTTTTTGGACTTTTTTCACATATTTTTGGACTTTGTCAGTTTTTGGACTTGTTCATTTCAAAATTTCAACTTAGTATATCTCTCAATTTTATCTTTTTTCTATTGATGGAGTATACAAAAAAAGAAAAGAAACATGAACGTCTGGTTTCAATTTTTTATTTTTGCATTTGCATTGTATGGTTGATTGGTTGAAATCAATAACCCATGGAGTCAATGTTACATCGGCTTCTTTCTTCTTTAAAATGGTGACCGACCGGCTTCTTCATCCCGGTTGCTGCTTGGGTCCAGCGTCACAATCTTCCAGACATCCGAGCAAGATGTATCAGAACCAAACCAGTGTTGCACAGAGCTGAACTCAAAGTTAGGCGGTTGGACCCACTTGACCAGAGCTGATGAAAGTCGGAGACAGCTGAACAGATATGTAGTAAAACTGAGACATTCTCGTACAGCGATGAAAAAGCCTGCCCTGCAGACCAAACTGGCAGGTTTGCTGTGGTGGTTGATTCCAACGAGTTGGGAAGAGGTGGCATAACTCCAGTGGGTTTAGGTGAAGCAAGAGTCGATCTGACAGAGGCTTTCTACTCTTTCTCCATATCCACCCATTAATATGTTGTTCTTTACAATCCAATTTTGACTTTGTGGCATTTTTTGAACTTTTTTATATCAGAATTTTGGACTTTGTCATTTTTTTTCTGGTTCACATCAAAATTTCAAACTTAGTATGTCTCGCAATTTTAACTTTTTTTTGTCATAATTTTGTATTTTTGGCTTTTTTTTTTTCTTTTTTTTTTCACTTTTCGCCATTTTTTGGACTTTTTTCATATAATTTTGGACTGTCATTTTTGGACTTGTTCATTTCAAAATTTCAACTTAGGATATCTCTCAATTTTAACTTTTTTTGTCATAATTTCGTCTTTTTGTCATTTTTTGGACTTTTTTCATATAATTTTGGACTTTGTCAGTTTTTGGACTTGTTCATTTCAAAATTTCAACTTAGTATATCTCTCAATTTTATCTTTTTTTGTCATAATTTTGACTTTTTGTCATTTTTTGGACTTTTTTCATATAATTTTGGACTTTGTCAGTTTTTGGACTTGTTCATTTCAAAATTTCAACTTAGTATATCTCTCAATTTTAACTTTTTTTGTCATAGTTTTGTATTTTTGGCTTTTTTTTCCTTTTTTTTTTTTCACTTTTTGCCATTTTTTGGACTTTTTTCATATAATTTTGGACTTTGTCAGTTTTTGGACTTGTTCATTTCAAAATTTCAACTTAGTATATCTCTCAATTTTAACTTTTTTTGTCATAATTTTGACTTTTTGTCATTTTTTGGACTTTTTTCACATAATTTTGGACTTTGTCAGTTTTTGGACTTGTTCATTTCAAAATTTCAACTTAGTATATCTCTCAATTTTAACTTTTTTTGTCATAATTTTGTATTTTTGGCTTTTTTTTTTTTTTCTTTCTTTCACTTTTTGCCATTTTTTGGACTTTTTTCATATAATTTTGGACTTTGTCATTTTTTGGACTTGTTCATTTCAAAATTTCAACTTAGGATATCTCTCAATTTTAACTTTTTTTGTCATAATTTTGACTTTTTGTCATTTTTTGGACTTTTTTCATATAATTTTGGACTTTGTCATTCTTTGGACTTGTTCATTTCAAAATTTCAACTTAGGATATCTCTCAATTTTAACTTTTTTTGTCATAATTTTGACTTTTTGTCATTTTTTGGACTTTTTTCATATAATTTTGGACTTTGTCAGTTTTTGGACTTGTTCATTTCAAAATTTCAACTTAGTATATCTCTCAATTTTAACTTTTTTTGTCATAATTTTGTATTTTTGGCTTTTTTTTTCTTTTTTTTTTCACTTTTTGCCATTTTTTGGACTTTTTTCATATAATTTTGGACTTTGTCAGTTTTTGGACTTGTTCATTTCAAAATTTCAACTTAGTATATCTCTCAATTTTAACTTTTTTTGTCATAATTTTGACTTTTTGTCATTTTTTGGACTTTTTTCATATAATTTTGGAATTTGTCATTCTTTGGAAAGTGTTCATTTCAAAATTTCACCTTAGTATATCTCTCAATTTTATCTTTTTTCGATTGATGGAGTATACAAAAAAAGAAAAGAAACATGAACGTCTGGTTTCAATTTTTTATTTTTGCATTTGCATTGTATGGTTGATTGGATGAAATCAATAACCCATGGAGTAAATGTTACATCGGCTTCTTTCTTCTTTAAAATGGTGACCGACCGGCTTCTTCATCCCGGTTGCTGCTTGGGTCCAGCGTCACAATCTTCCAGACATCCGAGCAAGATGTATCAGAACCAAACCAGTGTTGCACAGAGCTGAACTCAAAGTTAGGCCGTTGGACCCACTTGACCAGAGCTGATGAAAGTCGGAGACAGCTGAACAGATATGTAGTAAAACTGAGACATTCTCGTACAGCGATGAAAAAGCCTGCCCTGCAGACCAAACTGGCAGGTTTGCTGTGGTGGTTGATTCCAACGAGTTGGGAAGAGGTGGCATAACTCCAGTGGGTTTAGGTGAAGCAAGAGTCGATCTGACAGAGGCTTTCTACTCTTTCTCCATATCCACCCATTAATATGTTGTTCTTTACAATCCAATTTTGACTTTGTGGCATTTTTTGAACTTTTTTATATCAGAATTTTGGACTTTGTCATTTTTTTTCTGGTTCACATCAAAATTTCAAACTTAGTATGTCTCGCAATTTTAACTTTTTTTTGTCATAATTTTGTATTTTTGGCTTTTTTTTTTTCTTTTTTTTTTCACTTTTCGCCATTTTTTGGACTTTTTTCATATAATTTTGGACTTTGTCATTTTTGGACTTGTTCATTTCAAAATTTCAACTTAGGATATCTCTCAATTTTAACTTTTTTTGTCATAATTTCGTCTTTTTGTCATTTTTTGGACTTTTTTCATATAATTTTGGACTTTGTCAGTTTTTGGACTTGTTCATTTCAAAATTTCAACTTAGTATATCTCTCAATTTTAACTTTTTTTGTCATAATTTTAACTTTTTGTCATTTTTTGGACTTTTTTCATATAATTTTGGACTTTGTCATTCTTTGGACTTGTTCATTTCAAAATTTCAAATTAGTATATCTCTCAATTTTAACTTTTTTTGTCATAATTTTGACTTTTTTCATATAATTTTGGACTTTGTCAGTTTTTGGACTTGTTCATTTCAAAATTTCAACTTAGTATATCTCTCAATTTTAACTTTTTTTGTCATAATTTTGACTTTTTGTCATTTTTTGGACTTTTTTCATATAATTTTGGACTTTGTCAGTTTTTGGACTTGTTCATTTCAAAATTTCAACTTAGGATATCTCTCAATTTTAACATTTTTTGTCATAATTTTGACTTTTTGTCATTTTTTGGACTTTTTTCATATAATTTTGGACTTTGTCAGTTTTTGGACTTGTTCATATCAAAATTTCAACTTAGTATATCTCTCAATTTTAACTTTTTTTTGTTATAATTTTGAATTTTTGGCTTTTTTTTTTTTTTTTTTCACTTTTCGTCATTTTTTGGACTTTTTTCATATAATTTTGGACTTGTGCATTTCAAAATTTCAACTTAGTATATCTCTCAATTTTAACTTTTTTTGTCATAATTTTGACTTTTTGTCATTTTTTGGACTTTTTTTATATAATTTTAGACTGTCAGTTTTTGGACTTGTTCATTTCAAAATTTAAACTTAGTATATCTCTCAATTTTTACTTTTTTTGTCATAATTTTGACTTTTTGTCATTTTTTGGACTTTTTTTATATAATTTTAGACTTTGTCAGTTTTTGGACTTGTTCATTGCAAAATTTCAACTTAGTATATCTCTCAATTTTAACTTTTTTTTGTTATAATTTTGAATTTTTGGCTTTTTTTTTTTTTTTTTTTTCACTTTTCGTCATTTTTTGGACTTTTTTCATATAATTTTGGACTTTGTCATTTTTTGGACTTGTTCATTTCAAAATTTCAACTTAGTATATCTCTCAATTTTTACTTTTTTTGTCATAGTTTTGACTTTTTGTCATTTTTTGGACTTTTTTTATATAATTTTAGACTTTGTCAGTTTTTGGATTTGTTCATTTCAAAATTTCAACTTAGCATATCTCTCAATTTTAACTTTTTTTGTCATAATTTTGACTTTTTGTCATTTTTTGGACTTTTTTCATATAATTTTGGACTTTGTCAGTTTTTGGACTTGTTCATTTCAAAATTTCAACTTAGGATATCTCTCAATTTTAACTTTTTTTGTCATAATTTTGTATTTTTGGCTTTTTTTTTTTTTTTTCACTTTTTGCCATTTTTTGGACTTTTTTCATATAATTTTGGACTTTGTCAGTTTTTGGACTTGTTCATTTCAAAATTTCAACTTAGTATATCTCTCAATTTTAACTTTTTTTGTCATAATTTTGACTTTTTGTCATTTTTTTGACTTTTTTCACATAATTTTGGAATTTGTCATTTTTTGGACTTGTTCATTTCAAAATTTCAACTTAGGATATCTCTCAATTTTAACTTTTTTTGTCATAATTTTGACTTTTTGTCATTTTTTGGACTTTTTTCATATAGTTTTGGACTTTGTCAGTTTTTGGACTTGTTCATTTCAAAATTTCAACCTAGGATATCTCTCAATTTTAACTTTTTTTGTCATAATTTTGACTTTTTGTCATTTTTTGGACTTTTTTCATATAATTTTGGACTTTGTCAGTTTTTGGACTTGTTCATTTCAAAATTTCAACTTAGTATATCTCTCAATTTTAACTTTTTTTGTCATAATTTTGACTTTTTGTCATTTTTTGGACTTTTTTCACATATTTTTGGACTTTGTCAGTTTTTGGACTTGTTCATTTCAAAATTTCAACTTAGTATATCTCTCAATTTTAACTTTTTTTGTCATAATTTTGTATTTTTGGCTTTTTTTTTTTTTTTTTCTTTCACTTTTTGCCATTTTTTGGACTTTTTTCATATAATTTTGGACTTTGTCATTTTTTGGACTTGTTCATTTCAAAATTTCAACTTAGTATATCTCTCAATTTTATCTTTTTTTGTCATAATTTTGACTTTTTGTCATTTTTTGGACTTTTTTCATATAATTTTGGACTTTGTCAGTTTTTGGACTTGTTCATTTCAAAATTTCAACTTAGTATATCTCTCAATTTTATCTTTTTTCTATTGATGGAGTATACAAAAAAAGAAAAGAAACATGAACGTCTGGTTTCAATTTTTTATTTTTGCATTTGCATTGTATGGTTGATTGGTTGAAATCAATAACCCATGGAGTCAATGTTACATCGGCTTCTTTCTTCTTTAAAATGGTGACCGACCGGCTTCTTCATCCCGGTTGCTGCTTGGGTCCAGCGTCACAATCTTCCAGACATCCGAGCAAGATGTATCAGAACCAAACCAGTGTTGCACAGAGCTGAACTCAAAGTTAGGCGGTTGGACCCACTTGACCAGAGCTGATGAAAGTCGGAGACAGCTGAACAGATATGTAGTAAAACTGAGACATTCTCGTACAGCGATGAAAAAGCCTGCCCTGCAGACCAAACTGGCAGGTTTGCTGTGGTGGTTGATTCCAACGAGTTGGGAAGAGGTGGCATAACTCCAGTGGGTTTAGGTGAAGCAAGAGTCGATCTGACAGAGGCTTTCTACTCTTTCTCCATATCCACCCATTAATATGTTGTTCTTTACAATCCAATTTTGACTTTGTGGCATTTTTTGAACTTTTTTATATCAGAATTTTGGACTTTGTCATTTTTTTTCTGGTTCACATCAAAATTTCAAACTTAGTATGTCTCGCAATTTTAACTTTTTTTTGTTATAATTTTGAATTTTTGGCTTTTTTTTTTTTTTTTTTTTTCACTTTTCGTCATTTTTTGGACTTTTTTCATATAATTTTGGACTTTGTCATTTTTTGTACTTGTTCATTTCAAAATTTAAACTTAGTATATCTCTCAATTTTAATTTTTTTTGTCATAATTTTAACTTTTTGTCATTTTTTGGACTTTTTCATATAATTTTGGACTTTGTCATTTTTTGTACTTGTTCATTTCAAAATTTAAACTTAGTATATCTCTCAATTTTAATTTTTTTTGTCATAATTTTGACTTTTTGTCATTTTTTGGACTTTTTTCATATAATTTTGGACTTTGTCATTTTTTGTACTTGTTCATTTCAAAATTTAAACTTAGTATATCTCTCAATTTTAATTTTTTTTGTCATAATTTTGACTTTTTGTCATTTTTTGGACTTTTTTCATATAATTTTGGACTTTGTCAGTTTTTGGACTTGTTCATTTCAAAATTTCAACTTAGTATATCTCTCAATTTTAACTTTTTTTGTCATAATTTTGTATTTTTGGCTTTTTTTTTCTTTTTTTTTCACTTTTTGCCATTTTTTGGACTTTTTTCATATAATTTTGGACTTTGTAATTCTTTGGACTTGTTCATTTCAAAATTTCAACTTAGTGTATCTCTCAATTTTAACTTTTTTTGTCATAATTTTGACTTTTTGTCATTTTTTGGACTTTTTTCATATAATTTTGGACTTTGTCAGTTTTTGGACTTGTTCATTTCAAAATTTCAACTTAGGATATCTCTCAATTTTAACTTTTTTTGTCATAATTTTGACTTTTTGTCATTTTTTGGACTTTTTTCATATAATTTTGGACTTTGTCAGTTTTTGGACTTGTTCATTTCAAAATTTCAACTTAGTATATCTCTCAATTTTAACTTTTTTTGTCATAATTTTGACTTTTTGTCATTTTTTGGACTTTTTTCATATAATTTTGGACTTTGTCATTCTTTGGACTTGTTCATTTCAAAATTTCAACTTAGTATATCTCTCAATTTTAACTTTTTTTGTCATAATTTTGACTTTTTGTCATTTTTTGGACTTTTTTCATATAATTTTGGACTTTGTCATTTTTTGTACTTGTTCATTTCAAAATTTAAACTTAGTATATCTCTCAATTTTAATTTTTTTTGTCATAATTTTGACTTTTTGTCATTTTTTGGACTTTTTTCATATAATTTTGGACTTTGTCAGTTTTTGGACTTGTTCATTTCAAAATTTCAACTTAGTATATCTCTCAATTTTAACTTTTTTTGTCATAATTTTGTATTTTTGGCTTTTTTTTTCTTTTTTTTTTCACTTTTTGCCATTTTTTGGACTTTTTTCATATAATTTTGGACTTTGTAATTCTTTGGACTTGTTCATTTCAAAATTTCAACTTAGTGTATCTCTCAATTTTAACTTTTTTTGTCATAATTTTGACTTTTTGTCATTTTTTGGACTTTTTTCATATAATTTTGGACTTTGTCAGTTTTTGGACTTGTTCATTTCAAAATTTCAACTTAGGATATCTCTCAATTTTAACTTTTTTTGTCATAATTTTGACTTTTTGTCATTTTTTGGACTTTTTTCATATAATTTTGGACTTTGTCAGTTTTTGGACTTGTTCATTTCAAAATTTCAACTTAGTATATCTCTCAATTTTAACTTTTTTTGTCATAATTTTGACTTTTTGTCATTTTTTGGACTTTTTTCATATAATTTTGGACTTTGTCATTCTTTGGACTTGTTCATTTCAAAATTTCAACTTAGTGTATCTCTCAATTTTAACTTTTTTTGTCATAATTTTGACTTTTTGTCATTTTTTGGACTTTTTTCATATAATTTTGGACTTTGTCAGTTTTTGGACTTGTTCATTTCAAAATTTCAACTTAGGATATCTCTCAATTTTAACTTTTTTTGTCATAATTTTGACTTTTTGTCATTTTTTGGACTTTTTTCATATAATTTTGGACTTTGTCATTCTTTGGACTTGTTCATTTCAAAATTTCAACTTAGTATATCTCTCAATTTTAACTTTTTTTGTCATAATTTTGACTTTTTGTCATTTTTTGGACTTTTTTCATATAATTTTAGACTTTGTCATTTTTTGGACTTTGTCATTTTTTGGACTTGTTCATTTCAAAATTTCAACTTAGGATATCTCTCAATTTTAACTTTTTTTGTCATAATTTTGACTTTTTGTCATTTTTTGGACTTTTTTCATATAATTTTAGACTTTGTCATTTTTTGGACTTTGTCATTCTTTGGACTTGTTCATTTCAAAATTTCAACTTAGGATATCTCTCAATTTTAACTTTTTTTGTCATAATTTTGACTTTTTGTCATTTTTTGGACTTTTTTCATATAATTTTGGACTTTGTCATTCTTTGGACTTGTTCATTTCAAAATTTCAACTTAGTATATCTCTCAATTTTAACTTTTTTTGTCATAATTTTGACTTTTTGTCATTTTTTGGACTTTTTTCATATAATTTTGGACTTTGTCATTCTTTGGACTTGTTCATTTCAAAATTTCAACTTAGTATATCTCTCAATTTTAACTTTTTTTGTCATAATTTGGACTTTTTGCCATTTTTTGGACTTTTTTCATATAATTTTGGACTTTGTCATTCTTTGGACTTGTTCATTTTAAAATTTCAACTTAGTATATCTCTCAATTTTAACTTTTTTTGTCATAATTTTGACTTTTTGTTATTTTTTGGACTTTTTTCATATAATTTTGGACTTTGTCAGTTTTTGGACTTGTTCATTTCAAAATTTCAACTTAGGATATCTCTCAATTTTAACTTTTTTTGTCATAATTTTGACTTTTTGTCATTTTTTGGACTTTTTTCATATAATTTTGGAATTTGTAATTTTTTGGACTTGTTCATTTCAAAATTTCAACTTAGTATATCTCTCAATTTTAACTTTTTTTGTCATAATTTGGACTTTTTTCATATAATTTTGGACTTTGTCATTCTTTGGACTTGTTCATTTCAAAATTTCAACTTAGTATATCTCTCAATTTTAACTTTTTTTGTCATAATTTTAACTTTTTGGCATTTTTTTTGAATTTTTTCATATAATTTTGGACTTTGTCAGTTTTTTGACTTGTTCATTTCAAAATTTCAACTTAGTATATCTCTCAATTTTAACTTTTTTTGTCATAATTTTGACTTTTTGTCATTTTTTGGACTTTTTTCATATAATTTTGGACTTTGTCAGTTTTTGGACTTGTTCATTTCAAAATTTCAACTTAGTATATCTCAATTTTAAATTTTTTTGTCATAATTTTGACTTTTTGTCATTTTTTGGACTTTTTTCATATAATTTTGGACTTTGTCATTTTTTGGACTTGTTCATTTCAAAATTTCAATTTAGGATATCTCTCAATTTTAACTTTTTTTGTCATAATTTTTACTTTTTGTCATTTTTTGGACTTTTTTCATATAATTTTGGACTTTGTCAGTTTTTGGACTTGTTCATTTCAAAATTTCAACTTAGTATATCTCTCAATTTTAACTTTTTTTGTCATAATTTTGACTTTTTGTCATTTTTTGGACTTTTTTCATATAATTTTGGACTTTGTCAGTTTTTGGACTTGTTCATTTCAAAATTTCAACTTAGTATATCTCTCAATTTTAAACTTTTTAGTCATAATTTTGACTTTTTGTCATTTTTTGGACTTTTTTCATATAATTTTGGACTTTGTCATTCTTTGGACTTGTTCATTTCAAAATTTCAACTTAGTATATCTCTCAATTTTAACTTTTTTTGTCATAATTTTGACTTTTTGTCATTTTTTGGACTTTTTTCATATAATTTTGGACTTTGTCAGTTTTTTGACTTGTTCATTTCAAAATTTCAACTTAGTATATCTCTCAATTTTAACTTTTTTTGTCATAATTTTGACTTTTTGTCATTTTTTGGACTTTTTTCATATAATTTTGGACTTTGTCAGTTTTTGGACTTGTTTATTTCAAAATTTCAACTTAGGATATCTCTCAATTTTAACTTTTTTTGTCATAATTTTGACTTTTTGTCATTTTTTGGACTTTTTTCATATAATTTTGGACTTTGTCAGTTTTTGGACTTGTTCATTTCAAAATTTCAACTTAGTATATCTCAATTTTAAATTTTTTTGTCATAATTTTGACTTTTTGTCATTTTTTGGACTTTTTTCATATAATTTTGGACTGTCATTTTTTGGACTTTGTCATTTTTTGGACTTGTTCATTTCAAAATTTCAACTTAGGATATCTCTCAATTTTAACTTTTTTTGTCATAATTTTGACTTTTTGTCCTTTTTTGGACTTTTTTCATATAATTTTGGACTTTGTCAGTTTTTGGACTTGTTCATTTCAAAATTTCAATTTAGGATATCTCTCAATTTTAACTTTTTTTGTCATAATTTTGACTTTTTGTCATTTTTTGGACTTTTTTCATATAATTTTGAACTTTGTCAGTTTTTGGACTTGTTCATTTCAAAATTTCAACTTAGTATATCTCTCAATTTTAACTTTTTTTGTCATAATTTTGACTTTTTGTCATTTTTTGGACTTTTTTCATATAATTTTGGACTTTGTCAGTTTTTGGACTTGTTCATTTCAAAATTTCAACAGTATATCTCTCAATTTTAAACTTTTTAGTCATAATTTTGACTTTTTGTCATTTTTTGGACTTTTTTCATATCATTTTGGACTTTGTAATTCTTTGGACTTGTTCATTTCAAAATTTCAACTTAGTATATCTCTCAATTTTAACTTTTTTTGTCTTAATTTTGACTTTTTGTCATTTTTTGGACTTTTTTCATATAATTTTGGACTTTGTCAGTTTTTGGACTTGTTCATTTCAAAATTTCAACTTAGTATATCTCAATTTTAAATTTTTTTGTCATAATTTTGACTTTTTGTCATTTTTTGGACTTTTTTCATATAATTTTGGACTTTGTCAGTTTTTGGACTTGTTCATTTCAAAATTTCAACTTAGTATATCTCTCAATTTTAACTTTTTTTGTCATAATTTTGACTTTTTGTCATTTTTTGGACTTTTTTCATATAATTTTGGACTTTGTCAGTTTTTGGACTTGTTCATTTCAAAATTTCAACTTAGTATATCTCTCAATTTTAACTTTTTTTGTCATAATTTTGACTTTTTGTCATTTTTTGGACTTTTTTCATATAATTTTGGACTTTGTAATAATTTGGACTTGTTCATTTCAAAATTTCAACTCAGTATATCTCTCAATTTTAACTTTTTTTGTCATAATTTTGACTTTTTGTCATTTTTTGGACTTTTTTCATATAATTTTGGACTTTGTCATTCTTTGGACTTGTTCATTTCAAAATTTCAATTTAGTATATCTCTCAATTTTAACTTTTTTTTGTCATAATTTGGACTTTTTGTCATTTTTTGGACTTTTTTCATATAATTTTGGACTTTGTCATTCTTTGGACTTGTTCATTTCAAAATTTCAACTTAGTATATCTCTCAATTTTAACTTTTTTTGTCATAATTTTGACTTTTTGTCATTTTTTGGACTTTTTTCATATAATTTTGGACTTTGTCAGTTTTTGGACTTGTTCATTTCAAAATTTCAACTTAGTATATCTCTCAATTTTAACTTTTTTTGTCATAATTTTGACTTTTTGTCATTTTTTGGACTTTTTTCATATAATTTTGGACTTTGTCAGTTTTTTGACTTGTTCATTTCAAAATTTCAACTTAGTATATCTCTCAATTTTAACTTTTTTTGTCATAATTTTGACTTTTTGTCATTTTTTGGACTTTTTTCATATAATTTTGGACTTTGTCAGTTTTTGGACTTGTTCATTTCAAAATTTCAACTTAGTATATCTCTCAATTTTAACTTTTTTTGTCATAATTTGGACTTTTTTCATATAATTTTGGACTTTGTCATTCTTTGGACTTGTTCATTTCAAAATTTCAACTTAGTATATCTCTCAATTTTAACTTTTTTTGTCATAATTTTAACTTTTTGGCATTTTTTTGAATTTTTTCATATAATTTTGGACTTTGTCAGTTTTTTGACTTGTTCATTTCAAAATTTCAACTTAGTATATCTCTCAATTTTAACTTTTTTTGTCATAATTTTGACTTTTTGTCATTTTTTGGACTTTTTTCATATAATTTTGGACTTTGTCAGTTTTTGGACTTGTTCATTTCAAAATTTCAACTTAGTATATCTCTCAATTTTAAACTTTTTAGTCATAATTTTGACTTTTTGTCATTTTTTGGACTTTTTTCATATCATTTTGGACTTTGTAATTCTTTGGACTTGTTCATTTCAAAATTTCAACTTAGTGTATCTCTCAATTTTAACTTTTTTTGTCATAATTTTGACTTTTTGTCATTTTTTGGACTTTTTTCATATAATTTTGGACTTTGTCAGTTTTTGGACTTGTTTATTTCAAAATTTCAACTTAGGATATCTCTCAATTTTAACTTTTTTTGTCATAATTTTGACTTTTTGTCATTTTTTGGACTTTTTTCATATAATTTTGGACTTTGTCAGTTTTTGGACTTGTTCATTTCAAAATTTCAACTTAGTATATCTCAATTTTAAATTTTTTTGTCATAATTTTGACTTTTTGTCATTTTTTGGACTTTTTTCATATAATTTTGGACTGTAATTTTTTGGACTTTGTCATTTTTTGGACTTGTTCATTTCAAAATTTCAACTTAGTATATCTGTCAATTTTAACTTTTTTTGTCATAATTTTGACTTTTTGTCATTTTTTGGACTTTTTTCATATAATTTTGGACTTTGTCAGTTTTTGGACTTGTTCATTTCAAAATTTCAACTTAGTATATCTCTCAATTTTAACTTTTTTGTCATAATTTTGACTTTTTGTCATTTTTTGGACTTTTTTCATATAATTTTGGACTTTGTCAGTTTTTGGACTTGTTCATTTCAAAATTTCAACTTAGTATATCTCTCAATTTTAAACTTTTTAGTCATAATTTTGACTTTTTGTCATTTTTTGGACTTTTTTCATATCATTTTGGACTTTGTAATTCTTTGGACTTGTTCATTTCAAAATTTCAACTTAGTATATCTCTCAATTTTAACTTTTTTTGTCATAATTTTGACTTTTTGTCATTTTTTGGACTTTTTTCATATAATTTTGGACTTTGTCATTCTTTGGACTTGTTCATTTCAAAATTTCAACTTAGTATATCTCTCAATTTTAACTTTTTTTTGTCATAATTTTGACTTTTTGTCATTTTTTGGACTTTTTTCATATAATTTTGGACTTTGTCATTCTTTGGACTTGTTCATTTCAAAATTTCAACTTAGTATATCTCAATTTTAACTTTTTTTGTCATAATTTTGACTTTTTGTCATTTTTTGGACTTTTTTCATATAATTTTGGACTTTGTCAGTTTTTGGACTTGTTTATTTCAAAATTTCAACTTAGGATATCTCTCAATTTTAACTTTTTTTGTCATAATTTTGACTTTTTGTCATTTTTTGGACTTTTTTCATATAATTTTGGACTTTGTCAGTTTTTGGACTTGTTCATTTCAAAATTTCAACTTAGTATATCTCAATTTTAAATTTTTTTGTCATAATTTTGACTTTTTGTCATTTTTTGGACTTTTTTCATATAATTTTGGACTGTAATTTTTTGGACTTTGTCATTTTTTGGACTTGTTCATTTCAAAATTTCAACTTAGTATATCTGTCAATTTTAACTTTTTTTGTCATAATTTTGACTTTTTGTCATTTTTTGGACTTTTTTCATATAATTTTGGACTTTGTCAGTTTTTGGACTTGTTCATTTCAAAATTTCAACTTAGTATATCTCTCAATTTTAACTTTTTTGTCATAATTTTGACTTTTTGTCATTTTTTGGACTTTTTTCATATAATTTTGGACTTTGTCAGTTTTTGGACTTGTTCATTTCAAAATTTCAACTTAGTATATCTCTCAATTTTAAACTTTTTAGTCATAATTTTGACTTTTTGTCATTTTTTGGACTTTTTTCATATCATTTTGGACTTTGTAATTCTTTGGACTTGTTCATTTCAAAATTTCAACTTAGTATATCTCTCAATTTTAACTTTTTTTGTCATAATTTTGACTTTTTGTCATTTTTTGGACTTTTTTCATATAATTTTGGACTTTGTCATTCTTTGGACTTGTTCATTTCAAAATTTCAACTTAGTATATCTCTCAATTTTAACTTTTTTTTGTCATAATTTTGACTTTTTGTCATTTTTTGGACTTTTTTCATATAATTTTGGACTTTGTCATTCTTTGGACTTGTTCATTTCAAAATTTCAACTTAGTATATCTCAATTTTAACTTTTTTTGTCATAATTTTGACTTTTTGTCATTTTTTGGACTTTTTTCATATAATTTTGGACTTTGTCATTCTTTGGACTTGTTCATTTCAAAATTTCAACTTAGTATATCTCTCAATTTTAACTTTTTTTGTCATAATTTGGACTTTTTGTCATTTTTTGGACTTTTTCATATAATTTTGGACTTTGTCATTCTTTGGACTTGTTCATTTCAAAATTTCAACTTAGGATATCTCTCAATTTTAACTTTTTTTGTCATAATTTTGACTTTTTGTCATTTTTTGGACTTTTTTCATATAATTTTGGAATTTGTAATTTTTTGGACTTGTTCATTTCAAAATTTCAACTTAGTATATCTCTCAATTTTAACTTTTTTTGTCATAATTTGGACTTTTTTATATAATTTTGGACTTTGTCATTCTTTGGACTTGTTCATTTCAAAATTTCAACTTAGTATATCTCTCAATTTTAACTTTTTTTGTCATAATTTTAACTTTTTGGCATTTTTTTGAGTTTTTTCATATAATTTTGGACTTTGTCAGTTTTTGGACTTGTTCATTTCAAAATTTCAACTGAGTGTATCTCTCAATTTTAACTTTTTTTGTCATAATTTTGACTTTTTGTCATTTTTTGGACTTTTTTCATATAATTTTGGACTTTGTCAGTTTTTTGACTTGTTCATTTCAAAATTTCAACTTAGTATATCTCTCAATTTTAAACTTTTTAGTCATAATTTTGACTTTTTGTCATTTTTTGGACTTTTTTCATATAATTTTGGACTTTGTCATTCTTTGGACTTGTTCATTTCAAAATTTCAACTTAGTATATCTCTCAATTTTAACTTTTTTTGTCATAATTTTGACTTTTTGTCATTTTTTGGACTTTTTTCATATAATTTTGGACTTTGTCATTCTTTGGACTTGTTCATTTCAAAATTTCAACTTAGTATATCTCTCAATTTTAACTTTTTTTGTCATAATTTTGACTTTTTGTCATTTTTTGGACTTTTTTCATATAATTTTGGACTTTGTCATTCTTTGGACTTGTTCATTTCAAAATTTCAACTTAGTATATCTCTCAATTTTAACTTTTTTTGTCATAATTTTGACTTTTTGTCATTTTTTGGACTTTTTTCATATAATTTTGGACTTTGTCATTCTTTGGACTTGTTCATTTCAAAATTTCAACTTAGTATGTCTCTCAATTTTAACTTTTTTTGTCATAATTTTGACTTTTTGTCATTTTTTGGACTTTTTTCATATAATTTTGGACTTTGTCATTCTTTGGACTTGTTCATTTCAAAATTTCAACTTAGTATATCTCTCAATTTTAACTTTTTTTGTCATAATTTTGACTTTTTGTCATTTTTTGGACTTTTTTCATATAATTTTGGACTTTGTCATTCTTTGGACTTGTTCATTTCAAAATTTCAACTTAGTATGTCTCTCAATTTTAACTTTTTTTGTCATAATTTTGACTTTTTGTCATTTTTTGGACTTTTTTCATATAATTTTGGACTTTGTCAGTTTTTGGACTTGTTCATTTCAAAATTTCAACTTAGTATATCTCTCAATTTTAAACTTTTTAGTCATAATTTTGACTTTTTGTCATTTTTTGGACTTTTTTCATATCATTTTGGACTTTGTAATTCTTTGGACTTGTTCATTTCAAAATTTCAACTTAGTATATCTCTCAATTTTAACTTTTTTTGTCATAATTTTGACTTTTTGTCATTTTTTGGACTTTTTTCATATAATTTTAGACTTTGTCAGTTTTTGGACTTGTTCATTTCAAAATTTCAACTTAGTATATCTCTCAATTTTAAACTTTTTAGTCATAATTTTGACTTTTTGTCATTTTTTGGACTTTTTTCATATCATTTTGGACTTTGTAATTCTTTGGACTTGTTCATTTCAAAATTTCAACTTAGTGTATCTCTCAATTTTAACTTTTTTTGTCATAATTTTGACTTTTTGTCATTTTTTGGACTTTTTTCATATAATTTTGGACTTTGTCATTCTTTGGACTTGTTCATTTCAAAATTTCAACTTAGTATATCTCTCAATTTTAACTTTTTTTGTCATAATTTTGACTTTTTGTCATTTTTTTGACTTTTTTCATATAATTTTGGACTTTGTCAGTTTTTGGACTTGTTTATTTCAAAATTTCAACTTAGGATATCTCTCAATTTTAACTTTTTTTGTCATAATTTTGACTTTTTGTCATTTTTTGGACTTTTTTCATATAATTTTGGACTTTGTCAGTTTTTGGACTTGTTCATTTCAAAATTTCAACTTAGTATATCTCAATTTTAAATTTTTTTGTCATAATTTTGACTTTTTGTCATTTTTTGGACTTTTTTCATATAATTTTGGACTGTAATTTTTTGGACTTTGTCATTTTTTGGACTTGTTCATTTCAAAATTTCAACTTAGTATATCTGTCAATTTTAACTTTTTTTGTCATAATTTTGACTTTTTGTCATTTTTTGGACTTTTTTCATATAATTTTGGACTTTGTCAGTTTTTGGACTTGTTCATTTCAAAATTTCAACTTAGTATATCTCTCAATTTTAACTTTTTTGTCATAATTTTGACTTTTTGTCATTTTTTGGACTTTTTTCATATAATTTTGGACTTTGTCAGTTTTTGGACTTGTTCATTTCAAAATTTCAACTTAGTATATCTCTCAATTTTAAACTTTTTAGTCATAATTTTGACTTTTTGTCATTTTTTGGACTTTTTTCATATCATTTTGGACTTTGTAATTCTTTGGACTTGTTCATTTCAAAATTTCAACTTAGTATATCTCTCAATTTTAACTTTTTTTGTCATAATTTTGACTTTTTGTCATTTTTTGGACTTTTTTCATATAATTTTGGACTTTGTCATTCTTTGGACTTGTTCATTTCAAAATTTCAACTTAGTATATCTCTCAATTTTAACTTTTTTTTGTCATAATTTTGACTTTTTGTCATTTTTTGGACTTTTTTCATATAATTTTGGACTTTGTCATTCTTTGGACTTGTTCATTTCAAAATTTCAACTTAGTATATCTCAATTTTAACTTTTTTTGTCATAATTTTGACTTTTTGTCATTTTTTGGACTTTTTTCATATAATTTTGGACTTTGTCATTCTTTGGACTTGTTCATTTCAAAATTTCAACTTAGTATATCTCTCAATTTTAACTTTTTTTGTCATAATTTGGACTTTTTGTCATTTTTTGGACTTTTTCATATAATTTTGGACTTTGTCATTCTTTGGACTTGTTCATTTCAAAATTTCAACTTAGGATATCTCTCAATTTTAACTTTTTTTGTCATAATTTTGACTTTTTGTCATTTTTTGGACTTTTTTCATATAATTTTGGAATTTGTAATTTTTTGGACTTGTTCATTTCAAAATTTCAACTTAGTATATCTCTCAATTTTAACTTTTTTTGTCATAATTTGGACTTTTTTATATAATTTTGGACTTTGTCATTCTTTGGACTTGTTCATTTCAAAATTTCAACTTAGTATATCTCTCAATTTTAACTTTTTTTGTCATAATTTTAACTTTTTGGCATTTTTTTGAGTTTTTTCATATAATTTTGGACTTTGTCAGTTTTTGGACTTGTTCATTTCAAAATTTCAACTGAGTGTATCTCTCAATTTTAACTTTTTTTGTCATAATTTTGACTTTTTGTCATTTTTTGGACTTTTTTCATATAATTTTGGACTTTGTCAGTTTTTGGACTTGTTTATTTCAAAATTTCAACTTAGGATATCTCTCAATTTTAACTTTTTTTGTCATAATTTTGACTTTTTGTCATTTTTTGGACTTTTTTCATATAATTTTGGACTTTGTCAGTTTTTGGACTTGTTCATTTCAAAATTTCAACTTAGTATATCTCAATTTTAAATTTTTTTGTCATAATTTTGACTTTTTGTCATTTTTTGGACTTTTTTCATATAATTTTGGACTGTAATTTTTTGGACTTTGTCATTTTTTGGACTTGTTCATTTCAAAATTTCAACTTAGTATATCTGTCAATTTTAACTTTTTTTGTCATAATTTTGACTTTTTGTCATTTTTTGGACTTTTTTCATATAATTTTGGACTTTGTCAGTTTTTGGACTTGTTCATTTCAAAATTTCAACTTAGTATATCTCTCAATTTTAACTTTTTTGTCATAATTTTGACTTTTTGTCATTTTTTGGACTTTTTTCATATAATTTTGGACTTTGTCAGTTTTTGGACTTGTTCATTTCAAAATTTCAACTTAGTATATCTCTCAATTTTAAACTTTTTAGTCATAATTTTGACTTTTTGTCATTTTTTGGACTTTTTTCATATCATTTTGGACTTTGTAATTCTTTGGACTTGTTCATTTCAAAATTTCAACTTAGTATATCTCTCAATTTTAACTTTTTTTGTCATAATTTTGACTTTTTGTCATTTTTTGGACTTTTTTCATATAATTTTGGACTTTGTCATTCTTTGGACTTGTTCATTTCAAAATTTCAACTTAGTATATCTCTCAATTTTAACTTTTTTTTGTCATAATTTTGACTTTTTGTCATTTTTTGGACTTTTTTCATATAATTTTGGACTTTGTCATTCTTTGGACTTGTTCATTTCAAAATTTCAACTTAGTATATCTCAATTTTAACTTTTTTTGTCATAATTTTGACTTTTTGTCATTTTTTGGACTTTTTTCATATAATTTTGGACTTTGTCAGTTTTTGGACTTGTTTATTTCAAAATTTCAACTTAGGATATCTCTCAATTTTAACTTTTTTTGTCATAATTTTGACTTTTTGTCATTTTTTGGACTTTTTTCATATAATTTTGGACTTTGTCAGTTTTTGGACTTGTTCATTTCAAAATTTCAACTTAGTATATCTCAATTTTAAATTTTTTTGTCATAATTTTGACTTTTTGTCATTTTTTGGACTTTTTTCATATAATTTTGGACTGTAATTTTTTGGACTTTGTCATTTTTTGGACTTGTTCATTTCAAAATTTCAACTTAGTATATCTGTCAATTTTAACTTTTTTTGTCATAATTTTGACTTTTTGTCATTTTTTGGACTTTTTTCATATAATTTTGGACTTTGTCAGTTTTTGGACTTGTTCATTTCAAAATTTCAACTTAGTATATCTCTCAATTTTAACTTTTTTGTCATAATTTTGACTTTTTGTCATTTTTTGGACTTTTTTCATATAATTTTGGACTTTGTCAGTTTTTGGACTTGTTCATTTCAAAATTTCAACTTAGTATATCTCTCAATTTTAAACTTTTTAGTCATAATTTTGACTTTTTGTCATTTTTTGGACTTTTTTCATATCATTTTGGACTTTGTAATTCTTTGGACTTGTTCATTTCAAAATTTCAACTTAGTATATCTCTCAATTTTAACTTTTTTTGTCATAATTTTGACTTTTTGTCATTTTTTGGACTTTTTTCATATAATTTTGGACTTTGTCATTCTTTGGACTTGTTCATTTCAAAATTTCAACTTAGTATATCTCTCAATTTTAACTTTTTTTTGTCATAATTTTGACTTTTTGTCATTTTTTGGACTTTTTTCATATAATTTTGGACTTTGTCATTCTTTGGACTTGTTCATTTCAAAATTTCAACTTAGTATATCTCAATTTTAACTTTTTTTGTCATAATTTTGACTTTTTGTCATTTTTTGGACTTTTTTCATATAATTTTGGACTTTGTCATTCTTTGGACTTGTTCATTTCAAAATTTCAACTTAGTATATCTCTCAATTTTAACTTTTTTTGTCATAATTTGGACTTTTTGTCATTTTTTGGACTTTTTCATATAATTTTGGACTTTGTCATTCTTTGGACTTGTTCATTTCAAAATTTCAACTTAGGATATCTCTCAATTTTAACTTTTTTTGTCATAATTTTGACTTTTTGTCATTTTTTGGACTTTTTTCATATAATTTTGGAATTTGTAATTTTTTGGACTTGTTCATTTCAAAATTTCAACTTAGTATATCTCTCAATTTTAACTTTTTTTGTCATAATTTGGACTTTTTTATATAATTTTGGACTTTGTCATTCTTTGGACTTGTTCATTTCAAAATTTCAACTTAGTATATCTCTCAATTTTAACTTTTTTTGTCATAATTTTAACTTTTTGGCATTTTTTTGAGTTTTTTCATATAATTTTGGACTTTGTCAGTTTTTGGACTTGTTCATTTCAAAATTTCAACTGAGTGTATCTCTCAATTTTAACTTTTTTTGTCATAATTTTGACTTTTTGTCATTTTTTGGACTTTTTTCATATAATTTTGGACTTTGTCAGTTTTTTGACTTGTTCATTTCAAAATTTCAACTTAGTATATCTCTCAATTTTAAACTTTTTAGTCATAATTTTGACTTTTTGTCATTTTTTGGACTTTTTTCATATAATTTTGGACTTTGTCATTCTTTGGACTTGTTCATTTCAAAATTTCAACTTAGTATATCTCTCAATTTTAACTTTTTTTGTCATAATTTTGACTTTTTGTCATTTTTTGGACTTTTTTCATATAATTTTGGACTTTGTCATTCTTTGGACTTGTTCATTTCAAAATTTCAACTTAGTATATCTCTCAATTTTAACTTTTTTTGTCATAATTTTGACTTTTTGTCATTTTTTGGACTTTTTTCATATAATTTTGGACTTTGTCATTCTTTGGACTTGTTCATTTCAAAATTTCAACTTAGTATATCTCTCAATTTTAACTTTTTTTGTCATAATTTTGACTTTTTGTCATTTTTTGGACTTTTTTCATATAATTTTGGACTTTGTCATTCTTTGGACTTGTTCATTTCAAAATTTCAACTTAGTATGTCTCTCAATTTTAACTTTTTTTGTCATAATTTTGACTTTTTGTCATTTTTTGGACTTTTTTCATATAATTTTGGACTTTGTCATTCTTTGGACTTGTTCATTTCAAAATTTCAACTTAGTATATCTCTCAATTTTAACTTTTTTTGTCATAATTTTGACTTTTTGTCATTTTTTGGACTTTTTTCATATAATTTTGGACTTTGTCATTCTTTGGACTTGTTCATTTCAAAATTTCAACTTAGTATGTCTCTCAATTTTAACTTTTTTTGTCATAATTTTGACTTTTTGTCATTTTTTGGACTTTTTTCATATAATTTTGGACTTTGTCAGTTTTTGGACTTGTTCATTTCAAAATTTCAACTTAGTATATCTCTCAATTTTAAACTTTTTAGTCATAATTTTGACTTTTTGTCATTTTTTGGACTTTTTTCATATCATTTTGGACTTTGTAATTCTTTGGACTTGTTCATTTCAAAATTTCAACTTAGTATATCTCTCAATTTTAACTTTTTTTGTCATAATTTTGACTTTTTGTCATTTTTTGGACTTTTTTCATATAATTTTAGACTTTGTCAGTTTTTGGACTTGTTCATTTCAAAATTTCAACTTAGTATATCTCTCAATTTTAAACTTTTTAGTCATAATTTTGACTTTTTGTCATTTTTTGGACTTTTTTCATATCATTTTGGACTTTGTAATTCTTTGGACTTGTTCATTTCAAAATTTCAACTTAGTGTATCTCTCAATTTTAACTTTTTTTGTCATAATTTTGACTTTTTGTCATTTTTTGGACTTTTTTCATATAATTTTGGACTTTGTCATTCTTTGGACTTGTTCATTTCAAAATTTCAACTTAGTATATCTCTCAATTTTAACTTTTTTTGTCATAATTTTGACTTTTTGTCATTTTTTTGACTTTTTTCATATAATTTTGGACTTTGTCAGTTTTTGGACTTGTTTATTTCAAAATTTCAACTTAGGATATCTCTCAATTTTAACTTTTTTTGTCATAATTTTGACTTTTTGTCATTTTTTGGACTTTTTTCATATAATTTTGGACTTTGTCAGTTTTTGGACTTGTTCATTTCAAAATTTCAACTTAGTATATCTCAATTTTAAATTTTTTTGTCATAATTTTGACTTTTTGTCATTTTTTGGACTTTTTTCATATAATTTTGGACTGTAATTTTTTGGACTTTGTCATTTTTTGGACTTGTTCATTTCAAAATTTCAACTTAGTATATCTGTCAATTTTAACTTTTTTTGTCATAATTTTGACTTTTTGTCATTTTTTGGACTTTTTTCATATAATTTTGGACTTTGTCAGTTTTTGGACTTGTTCATTTCAAAATTTCAACTTAGTATATCTCTCAATTTTAACTTTTTTGTCATAATTTTGACTTTTTGTCATTTTTTGGACTTTTTTCATATAATTTTGGACTTTGTCAGTTTTTGGACTTGTTCATTTCAAAATTTCAACTTAGTATATCTCTCAATTTTAAACTTTTTAGTCATAATTTTGACTTTTTGTCATTTTTTGGACTTTTTTCATATCATTTTGGACTTTGTAATTCTTTGGACTTGTTCATTTCAAAATTTCAACTTAGTATATCTCTCAATTTTAACTTTTTTTGTCATAATTTTGACTTTTTGTCATTTTTTGGACTTTTTTCATATAATTTTGGACTTTGTCATTCTTTGGACTTGTTCATTTCAAAATTTCAACTTAGTATATCTCTCAATTTTAACTTTTTTTTGTCATAATTTTGACTTTTTGTCATTTTTTGGACTTTTTTCATATAATTTTGGACTTTGTCATTCTTTGGACTTGTTCATTTCAAAATTTCAACTTAGTATATCTCAATTTTAACTTTTTTTGTCATAATTTTGACTTTTTGTCATTTTTTGGACTTTTTTCATATAATTTTGGACTTTGTCATTCTTTGGACTTGTTCATTTCAAAATTTCAACTTAGTATATCTCTCAATTTTAACTTTTTTTGTCATAATTTGGACTTTTTGTCATTTTTTGGACTTTTTCATATAATTTTGGACTTTGTCATTCTTTGGACTTGTTCATTTCAAAATTTCAACTTAGGATATCTCTCAATTTTAACTTTTTTTGTCATAATTTTGACTTTTTGTCATTTTTTGGACTTTTTTCATATAATTTTGGAATTTGTAATTTTTTGGACTTGTTCATTTCAAAATTTCAACTTAGTATATCTCTCAATTTTAACTTTTTTTGTCATAATTTGGACTTTTTTATATAATTTTGGACTTTGTCATTCTTTGGACTTGTTCATTTCAAAATTTCAACTTAGTATATCTCTCAATTTTAACTTTTTTTGTCATAATTTTAACTTTTTGGCATTTTTTTGAGTTTTTTCATATAATTTTGGACTTTGTCAGTTTTTGGACTTGTTCATTTCAAAATTTCAACTGAGTGTATCTCTCAATTTTAACTTTTTTTGTCATAATTTTGACTTTTTGTCATTTTTTGGACTTTTTTCATATAATTTTGGACTTTGTCAGTTTTTTGACTTGTTCATTTCAAAATTTCAACTTAGTATATCTCTCAATTTTAAACTTTTTAGTCATAATTTTGACTTTTTGTCATTTTTTGGACTTTTTTCATATAATTTTGGACTTTGTCATTCTTTGGACTTGTTCATTTCAAAATTTCAACTTAGTATATCTCTCAATTTTAACTTTTTTTGTCATAATTTTGACTTTTTGTCATTTTTTGGACTTTTTTCATATAATTTTGGACTTTGTCATTCTTTGGACTTGTTCATTTCAAAATTTCAACTTAGTATATCTCTCAATTTTAACTTTTTTTGTCATAATTTTGACTTTTTGTCATTTTTTGGACTTTTTTCATATAATTTTGGACTTTGTCATTCTTTGGACTTGTTCATTTCAAAATTTCAACTTAGTATATCTCTCAATTTTAACTTTTTTTGTCATAATTTTGACTTTTTGTCATTTTTTGGACTTTTTTCATATAATTTTGGACTTTGTCATTCTTTGGACTTGTTCATTTCAAAATTTCAACTTAGTATGTCTCTCAATTTTAACTTTTTTTGTCATAATTTTGACTTTTTGTCATTTTTTGGACTTTTTTCATATAATTTTGGACTTTGTCATTCTTTGGACTTGTTCATTTCAAAATTTCAACTTAGTATATCTCTCAATTTTAACTTTTTTTGTCATAATTTTGACTTTTTGTCATTTTTTGGACTTTTTTCATATAATTTTGGACTTTGTCATTCTTTGGACTTGTTCATTTCAAAATTTCAACTTAGTATGTCTCTCAATTTTAACTTTTTTTGTCATAATTTTGACTTTTTGTCATTTTTTGGACTTTTTTCATATAATTTTGGACTTTGTCAGTTTTTGGACTTGTTCATTTCAAAATTTCAACTTAGTATATCTCTCAATTTTAAACTTTTTAGTCATAATTTTGACTTTTTGTCATTTTTTGGACTTTTTTCATATCATTTTGGACTTTGTAATTCTTTGGACTTGTTCATTTCAAAATTTCAACTTAGTATATCTCTCAATTTTAACTTTTTTTGTCATAATTTTGACTTTTTGTCATTTTTTGGACTTTTTTCATATAATTTTAGACTTTGTCAGTTTTTGGACTTGTTCATTTCAAAATTTCAACTTAGTATATCTCTCAATTTTAAACTTTTTAGTCATAATTTTGACTTTTTGTCATTTTTTGGACTTTTTTCATATCATTTTGGACTTTGTAATTCTTTGGACTTGTTCATTTCAAAATTTCAACTTAGTGTATCTCTCAATTTTAACTTTTTTTGTCATAATTTTGACTTTTTGTCATTTTTTGGACTTTTTTCATATAATTTTGGACTTTGTCATTCTTTGGACTTGTTCATTTCAAAATTTCAACTTAGTATATCTCTCAATTTTAACTTTTTTTGTCATAATTTTGACTTTTTGTCATTTTTTTGACTTTTTTCATATAATTTTGGACTTTGTCAGTTTTTGGACTTGTTTATTTCAAAATTTCAACTTAGGATATCTCTCAATTTTAACTTTTTTTGTCATAATTTTGACTTTTTGTCATTTTTTGGACTTTTTTCATATAATTTTGGACTTTGTCAGTTTTTGGACTTGTTCATTTCAAAATTTCAACTTAGTATATCTCAATTTTAAATTTTTTTGTCATAATTTTGACTTTTTGTCATTTTTTGGACTTTTTTCATATAATTTTGGACTGTCATTTTTTGGACTTTGTCATTTTTTGGACTTGTTCATTTCAAAATTTCAACTTAGTATATCTGTCAATTTTAACTTTTTTTGTCATAATTTTGACTTTTTGTCATTTTTTGGACTTTTTTCATATAATTTTGGACTTTGTCAGTTTTTGGACTTGTTCATTTCAAAATTTCAACTTAGGATATCTCTCAATTTTAACTTTTTTGTCATAATTTTGACTTTTTGTCATTTTTTGGACTTTTTTCATATAATTTTGGACTTTGTCAGTTTTTGGACTTGTTCATTTCAAAATTTCAACTTAGTATATCTCTCAATTTTAAACTTTTTAGTCATAATTTTGACTTTTTGTCATTTTTTGGACTTTTTTCATATCATTTTGGACTTTGTAATTCTTTGGACTTGTTCATTTCAAAATTTCAACTTAGTATATCTCTCAATTTTAACTTTTTTTGTCATAATTTTGACTTTTTGTCATTTTTTGGACTTTTTTCATATAATTTTGGACTTTGTCATTCTTTGGACTTGTTCATTTCAAAATTTCAACTTAGTATATCTCTCAATTTTAACTTTTTTTGTCATAATTTTGACTTTTTGTCATTTTTTGGACTTTTTTCATATAATTTTGGACTTTGTCATTCTTTGGACTTGTTCATTTCAAAATTTCAACTTAGTATATCTCAATTTTAACTTTTTTTGTCATAATTTTGACTTTTTGTCATTTTTTGGACTTTTTTCATATAATTTTGGACTTTGTCATTCTTTGGACTTGTTCATTTCAAAATTTCAACTTAGTATATCTCTCAATTTTAACTTTTTTTGTCATAATTTGGACTTTTTGTCATTTTTTGGACTTTTTCATATAATTTTGGACTTTGTCATTCTTTGGACTTGTTCATTTCAAAATTTCAACTTAGGATATCTCTCAATTTTAACTTTTTTTGTCATAATTTTGACTTTTTGTCATTTTTTGGACTTTTTTCATATAATTTTGGAATTTGTAATTTTTTGGACTTGTTCATTTCAAAATTTCAACTTAGTATATCTCTCAATTTTAACTTTTTTTGTCATAATTTTGACTTTTTGGCATTTTTTTGAGTTTTTTCATATAATTTTGGACTTTGTCAGTTTTTTGACTTGTTCATTTCAAAATTTCAACTTAGTATATCTCTCAATTTTAAACTTTTTAGTCATAATTTTGACTTTTTGTCATTTTTTGGACTTTTTTCATATAATTTTGGACTTTGTCATTCTTTGGACTTGTTCATTTCAAAATTTCAACTTAGTATATCTCTCAATTTTAACTTTTTTTGTCATAATTTTGACTTTTTGTCATTTTTTGGACTTTTTTCATATAATTTTGGACTTTGTCATTCTTTGGACTTGTTCATTTCAAAATTTCAACTTAGTATATCTCTCAATTTTAACTTTTTTTGTCATAATTTTGACTTTTTGTCATTTTTTGGACTTTTTTCATATAATTTTGGACTTTGTCATTCTTTGGACTTGTTCATTTCAAAATTTCAACTTAGTATGTCTCTCAATTTTAACTTTTTTTGTCATAATTTTGACTTTTTGTCATTTTTTGGACTTTTTTCATATAATTTTGGACTTTGTCATTCTTTGGACTTGTTCATTTCAAAATTTCAACTTAGTATATCTCTCAATTTTAACTTTTTTTGTCATAATTTTGACTTTTTGTCATTTTTTGGACTTTTTTCATATAATTTTGGACTTTGTCATTCTTTGGACTTGTTCATTTCAAAATTTCAACTTAGTATGTCTCTCAATTTTAACTTTTTTTGTCATAATTTTGACTTTTTGTCATTTTTTGGACTTTTTTCATATAATTTTGGACTTTGTCAGTTTTTGGACTTGTTCATTTCAAAATTTCAACTTAGTATATCTCTCAATTTTAAACTTTTTAGTCATAATTTTGACTTTTTGTCATTTTTTGGACTTTTTTCATATCATTTTGGACTTTGTAATTCTTTGGACTTGTTCATTTCAAAATTTCAACTTAGTATATCTCTCAATTTTAACTTTTTTTGTCATAATTTTGACTTTTTGTCATTTTTTGGACTTTTTTCATATAATTTTGGACTTTGTCATTCTTTGGACTTGTTCATTTCAAAATTTCAACTTAGTATATCTCTCAATTTTAACTTTTTTTGTCATAATTTTGACTTTTTGTCATTTTTTGGACTTTTTTCATATAATTTTGGACTTTGTCATTCTTTGGACTTGTTCATTTCAAAATTTCAACTTAGTATATCTCTCAATTTTAACTTTTTTTGTCATAATTTTGACTTTTTGTCATTTTTTGGACTTTTTTCATATAATTTTGGACTTTGTCAGTTTTTGGACTTGTTCATTTCAAAATTTCAACAGTATATCTCTCAATTTTAACTTTTTTTGTCATAATTTTGACTTTTTGTCATTTTTTGGACTTTTTTCATATAATTTTGGACTTTGTCATTCTTTGGACTTGTTCATTTCAAAATTTCAACTTAGTATATCTCTCAAGTTTAACTTTTTTTGTCATAATTCTGACTTTTTGTCATTTTTTGGACTTTTTTCATATAATTTTGGACTTTGTCAGTTTTTGGACTTGTTCATTTCAAAATTTCAACTTAGTATATCTCTCAATTTTAACTTTTTTTGTCATAATTTTGACTTTTTGTCATTTTTTTGACTTTTTTCATATAATTTTGGACTTTGTCAGTTTTTGGACTTGTTCATTTCAAAATTTCAACTTAGTATATCTCTCAATTTTAACTTTTTTTGTCATAATTCTGACTTTTTGTCATTTTTTGGACTTTTTTCATATAATTTTGGACTTTGTCATTCTTTGGACTTGTTCATTTCAAAATTTCAACAGTATATCTCTCAATTTTAACTTTTTTTGCCATCATTTTGACTTTTTGTCATTTTTTGGACTTTTTTCATATAATTTTGGACTTTGTCAGTTTTTGGACTTGTTCATATCAAAATTTCAACTTAGTATATCTCTCAATTTTAACTTTTTTTGTCATAATTTTGACTTTTTGTCATTTTTTGGACTTTTTTCATATAATTTTGGACTTTGTCATTCTTTGGACTTGTTCATTTCAAAATTTCAACTTAGTATATCTCTCAATTTTAACTTTTTTTGCCATCATTTTGACTTTTTGTCATTTTTTGGACTTTTTTCATATAATTTTGGACTTTGTCATTCTTTGGACTTGTTCATTTCAAAATTTCAACTTAGTATATCTCTCAATTTTAACTTTTTTTGTCATAATTTTGACTTTTTGTCATTTTTTGGACTTTTTTCATATAATTTTGGACTTTGTCATTCTTTGGACTTGTTCATTTCAAAATTTCAACTTAGTGTATCTCTCAATTTTAACTTTTTTTGTCATAATTTTGACTTTTTGTCATTTTTTGGACTTTTTTCATATAATTTTGGACTTTGTCAGTTTTTGGACTTGTTCATTTCAAAATTTCAACATAGGATATCTCTCAATTTTAACTTTTTTTGTCATAATTTTGACTTTTTGTCATTTTTTGGACTTTTTTCATATAATTTTGGACTTTGTCATTCTTTGGACTTGTTCATTTCAAAATTTCAACTTAGTATATCTCTCAATTTTAACTTTTTTTGTCATAATTTTGACTTTTTGTCATTTTTTGGACTTTTTTCATATAATTTTAGACTTTGTCATTTTTTGGACTTTGTCATTTTTTGGACTTGTTCATTTCAAAATTTCAACTTAGGATATCTCTCAATTTTAACTTTTTTTGTCATAATTTTGACTTTTTGTCATTTTTTGGACTTTTTTCATATAATTTTGGACTTTGTCATTCTTTGGACTTGTTCATTTCAAAATTTCAACTTAGTATATCTCTCAATTTTAACTTTTTTTGTCATAATTTTGACTTTTTGTCATTTTTTGGACTTTTTTCATATAATTTTGGACTTTGTCATTCTTTGGACTTGTTCATTTCAAAATTTCAACTTAGTATATCTCTCAATTTTAACTTTTTTTGTCATAATTTGGACTTTTTGTCATTTTTTGGACTTTTTTCATATAATTTTGGACTTTGTCATTCTTTGGACTTGTTCATTTTAAAATTTCAACTTAGTATATCTCTCAATTTTAACTTTTTTTGTCATAATTTTGACTTTTTGTTATTTTTTGGACTTTTTTCATATAATTTTGGACTTTGTCAGTTTTTGGACTTGTTCATTTCAAAATTTCAACTTAGGATATCTCTCAATTTTAACTTTTTTTGTCATAATTTTGACTTTTTGTCATTTTTTGGACTTTTTTCATATAATTTTGGAATTTGTAATTTTTTGGACTTGTTCATTTCAAAATTTCAACTTAGTATATCTCTCAATTTTAACTTTTTTTGTCATAATTTGGACTTTTTTCATATAATTTTGGACTTTGTCATTCTTTGGACTTGTTCATTTCAAAATTTCAACTTAGTATATCTCTCAATTTTAACTTTTTTTGTCATAATTTTAACTTTTTGGCATTTTTTTTGAATTTTTTCATATAATTTTGGACTTTGTCAGTTTTTTGACTTGTTCATTTCAAAATTTCAACTTAGTATATCTCTCAATTTTAACTTTTTTTGTCATAATTTTGACTTTTTGTCATTTTTTGGACTTTTTTCATATAATTTTGGACTTTGTCAGTTTTTGGACTTGTTCATTTCAAAATTTCAACTTAGTATATCTCAATTTTAAATTTTTTAGTCATAATTTTGACTTTTTGTCATTTTTTGGACTTTTTTCATATAATTTTGGACTTTGTCATTCTTTGGACTTGTTCATTTCAAAATTTCAACTTAGTATATCTCTCAATTTTAACTTTTTTTGTCATAATTTTGACTTTTTGTCATTTTTTGGACTTTTTTCATATAATTTTGGACTTTGTCAGTTTTTTGACTTGTTCATTTCAAAATTTCAACTTAGTATATCTCTCAATTTTAACTTTTTTTGTCATAATTTTGACTTTTTGTCATTTTTTGGACTTTTTTCATATAATTTTGGACTTTGTCAGTTTTTGGACTTGTTCATTTCAAAATTTCAACTTAGTATATCTCAATTTTAAATTTTTTTGTCATAATTTTGACTTTTTGTCATTTTTTGGACTTTTTTCATATAATTTTGGACTGTCATTTTTTGGACTTTGTCATTTTTTGGACTTGTTCATTTCAAAATTTCAACTTAGGATATCTCTCAATTTTAACTTTTTTTGTCATAATTTTGACTTTTTGTCCTTTTTTGGACTTTTTTCATATAATTTTGGACTTTGTCAGTTTTTGGACTTGTTCATTTCAAAATTTCAATTTAGGATATCTCTCAATTTTAACTTTTTTTGTCATAATTTTGACTTTTTGTCATTTTTTGGACTTTTTTCATATAATTTTGAACTTTGTCAGTTTTTGGACTTGTTCATTTCAAAATTTCAACTTAGTATATCTCTCAATTTTAACTTTTTTTGTCATAATTTTGACTTTTTGTCATTTTTTGGACTTTTTTCATATAATTTTGGACTTTGTCAGTTTTTGGACTTGTTCATTTCAAAATTTCAACAGTATATCTCTCAATTTTAAACTTTTTAGTCATAATTTTGACTTTTTGTCATTTTTTGGACTTTTTTCATATCATTTTGGACTTTGTAATTCTTTGGACTTGTTCATTTCAAAATTTCAACTTAGTATATCTCTCAATTTTAACTTTTTTTGTCTTAATTTTGACTTTTTGTCATTTTTTGGACTTTTTTCATATAATTTTGGACTTTGTCATTTTTTGGACTTTGTCATTTTTTGGACTTGTTCATTTCAAAATTTCAACTTAGGATATCTCTCAATTTTAACTTTTTTTGTCATAATTTTGACTTTTTGTCATTTTTTGGACTTTTTTCATATAATTTTGGACTTTGTCAGTTTTTGGACTTGTTCATTTCAAAATTTCAACTTAGTATATCTCAATTTTAAATTTTTTTGTCATAATTTTGACTTTTTGTCATTTTTTGGACTTTTTTCATATAATTTTGGACTTTGTCAGTTTTTGGACTTGTTCATTTCAAAATTTCAACTTAGTATATCTCTCAATTTTAACTTTTTTTGTCATAATTTTGACTTTTTGTCATTTTTTGGACTTTTTTCATATAATTTTGGACTTTGTCAGTTTTTGGACTTGTTCATTTCAAAATTTCAACTTAGTATATCTCTCAATTTTAACTTTTTTTGTCATAATTTTGACTTTTTGTCATTTTTTGGACTTTTTTCATATAATTTTGGACTTTGTAATAATTTGGACTTGTTCATTTCAAAATTTCAACTCAGTATATCTCTCAATTTTAACTTTTTTTGTCATAATTTTGACTTTTTGTCATTTTTTGGACTTTTTTCATATAATTTTGGACTTTGTCATTCTTTGGACTTGTTCATTTCAAAATTTCAACTTAGTATATCTCTCAATTTTAACTTTTTTTTGTCATAATTTGGACTTTTTGTCATTTTTTGGACTTTTTTCATATAATTTTGGACTTTGTCATTCTTTGGACTTGTTCATTTCAAAATTTCAACTTAGTATATCTCTCAATTTTAACTTTTTTTGTCATAATTTTGACTTTTTGTCATTTTTTGGACTTTTTTCATATAATTTTGGACTTTGTCAGTTTTTGGACTTGTTCATTTCAAAATTTCAACTTAGTATATCTCTCAATTTTAACTTTTTTTGTCATAATTTTGACTTTTTGTCATTTTTTGGACTTTTTTCATATAATTTTGGACTTTGTCAGTTTTTTGACTTGTTCATTTCAAAATTTCAACTTAGTATATCTCTCAATTTTAACTTTTTTTGTCATAATTTTGACTTTTTGTCATTTTTTGGACTTTTTTCATATAATTTTGGACTTTGTCAGTTTTTGGACTTGTTCATTTCAAAATTTCAACTTAGTATATCTCTCAATTTTAACTTTTTTTGTCATAATTTGGACTTTTTTCATATAATTTTGGACTTTGTCATTCTTTGGACTTGTTCATTTCAAAATTTCAACTTAGTATATCTCTCAATTTTAACTTTTTTTGTCATAATTTTAACTTTTTGGCATTTTTTTGAATTTTTTCATATAATTTTGGACTTTGTCAGTTTTTTGACTTGTTCATTTCAAAATTTCAACTTAGTATATCTCAATTTTAAATTTTTTTGTCATAATTTTGACTTTTTGTCATTTTTTGGACTTTTTTCATATAATTTTGGACTGTCATTTTTTGGACTTTGTCATTTTTTGGACTTGTTCATTTCAAAATTTCAACTTAGTATATCTGTCAATTTTAACTTTTTTTGTCATAATTTTGACTTTTTGTCATTTTTTGGACTTTTTTCATATAATTTTGGACTTTGTCAGTTTTTGGACTTGTTCATTTCAAAATTTCAACTTAGTATATCTTTCAATTTTAACTTTTTTGTCATAATTTTGACTTTTTGTCATTTTTTGGACTTTTTTCATATAATTTTGGACTTTGTCAGTTTTTGGACTTGTTCATTTCAAAATTTCAACTTAGTATATCTCTCAATTTTAAACTTTTTAGTCATAATTTTGACTTTTTGTCATTTTTTGGACTTTTTTCATATCATTTTGGACTTTGTAATTCTTTGGACTTGTTCATTTCAAAATTTCAACTTAGTATATCTCTCAATTTTAACTTTTTTTGTCATAATTTTGACTTTTTGTCATTTTTTGGACTTTTTTCATATAATTTTGGACTTTGTCATTCTTTGGACTTGTTCATTTCAAAATTTCAACTTAGTATATCTCTCAATTTTAACTTTTTTTGTCATAATTTTGACTTTTTGTCATTTTTTGGACTTTTTTCATATAATTTTGGACTTTGTCATTCTTTGGACTTGTTCATTTCAAAATTTCAACTTAATATATCTCAATTTTAACTTTTTTTGTCATAATTTTGACTTTTTGTCATTTTTTGGACTTTTTTCATATAATTTTGGACTTTGTCATTCTTTGGACTTGTTCATTTCAAAATTTCAACTTAGTATATCTCTCAATTTTAACTTTTTTTGTCATAATTTGGACTTTTTGTCATTTTTTGGACTTTTTCATATAATTTTGGACTTTGTCATTCTTTGGACTTGTTCATTTCAAAATTTCAACTTAGGATATCTCTCAATTTTAACTTTTTTTGTCATAATTTTGACTTTTTGTCATTTTTTGGACTTTTTTCATATAATTTTGGAATTTGTAATTTTTTGGACTTGTTCATTTCAAAATTTCAACTTAGTATATCTCTCAATTTTAACTTTTTTTGTCATAATTTGGACTTTTTTATATAATTTTGGACTTTGTCATTCTTTGGACTTGTTCATTTCAAAATTTCAACTTAGTATATCTCTCAATTTTAACTTTTTTTGTCATAATTTTAACTTTTTGGCATTTTTTTGAGTTTTTTCATATAATTTTGGACTTTGTCAGTTTTTGGACTTGTTCATTTCAAAATTTCAACTTAGTGTATCTCTCAATTTTAACTTTTTTTGTCATAATTTTGACTTTTTGTCATTTTTTGGACTTTTTTCATATAATTTTGGACTTTGTCAGTTTTTTGACTTGTTCATTTCAAAATTTCAACAGTATATCTCTCAATTTTAACTTTTTTTGTCATAATTTTGACTTTTTGTCATTTTTTGGACTTTTTTCATATAATTTTGGACTTTGTCATTCTTTGGACTTGTTCATTTCAAAATTTCAACTTAGTATATCTCTCAATTTTAACTTTTTTTGTCATAATTTTGACTTTTTGTCATTTTTTGGACTTTTTTCATATAATTTTGGACTTTGTCATTCTTTGGACTTGTTCATTTCAAAATTTCAACTTAGTATGTCTCTCAATTTTAACTTTTTTTGTCATAATTTTGACTTTTTGTCATTTTTTGGACTTTTTTCATATAATTTTGGACTTTGTCATTCTTTGGACTTGTTCATTTCAAAATTTCAACTTAGTATATCTCTCAATTTTAACTTTTTTTGTCATAATTTTGACTTTTTGTCATTTTTTGGACTTTTTTCATATAATTTTGGACTTTGTCATTCTTTGGACTTGTTCATTTCAAAATTTCAACTTAGTATGTCTCTCAATTTTAACTTTTTTTGTCATAATTTTGACTTTTTGTCATTTTTTGGACTTTTTTCATATAATTTTGGACTTTGTCAGTTTTTGGACTTGTTCATTTCAAAATTTCAACTTAGTATATCTCTCAATTTTAAACTTTTTAGTCATAATTTTGACTTTTTGTCATTTTTTGGACTTTTTTCATATCATTTTGGACTTTGTAATTCTTTGGACTTGTTCATTTCAAAATTTCAACTTAGTATATCTCTCAATTTTAACTTTTTTTGTCATAATTTTGACTTTTTGTCATTTTTTGGACTTTTTTCATATAATTTTAGACTTTGTCAGTTTTTGGACTTGTTCATTTCAAAATTTCAACTTAGTATATCTCTCAATTTTAAACTTTTTAGTCATAATTTTGACTTTTTGTCATTTTTTGGACTTTTTTCATATCATTTTGGACTTTGTAATTCTTTGGACTTGTTCATTTCAAAATTTCAACTTAGTGTATCTCTCAATTTTAACTTTTTTTGTCATAATTTTGACTTTTTGTCATTTTTTGGACTTTTTTCATATAATTTTGGACTTTGTCATTCTTTGGACTTGTTCATTTCAAAATTTCAACTTAGTATATCTCTCAATTTTAACTTTTTTTGTCATAATTTTGACTTTTTGTCATTTTTTTGACTTTTTTCATATAATTTTGGACTTTGTCAGTTTTTGGACTTGTTTATTTCAAAATTTCAACTTAGGATATCTCTCAATTTTAACTTTTTTTGTCATAATTTTGACTTTTTGTCATTTTTTGGACTTTTTTCATATAATTTTGGACTTTGTCAGTTTTTGGACTTGTTCATTTCAAAATTTCAACTTAGTATATCTCAATTTTAAATTTTTTTGTCATAATTTTGACTTTTTGTCATTTTTTGGACTTTTTTCATATAATTTTGGACTGTCATTTTTTGGACTTTGTCATTTTTTGGACTTGTTCATTTCAAAATTTCAACTTAGTATATCTGTCAATTTTAACTTTTTTTGTCATAATTTTGACTTTTTGTCATTTTTTGGACTTTTTTCATATAATTTTGGACTTTGTCAGTTTTTGGACTTGTTCATTTCAAAATTTCAACTTAGTATATCTCTCAATTTTAACTTTTTTGTCATAATTTTGACTTTTTGTCATTTTTTGGACTTTTTTCATATAATTTTGGACTTTGTCAGTTTTTGGACTTGTTCATTTCAAAATTTCAACTTAGTATATCTCTCAATTTTAAACTTTTTAGTCATAATTTTGACTTTTTGTCATTTTTTGGACTTTTTTCATATCATTTTGGACTTTGTAATTCTTTGGACTTGTTCATTTCAAAATTTCAACTTAGTATATCTCTCAATTTTAACTTTTTTTGTCATAATTTTGACTTTTTGTCATTTTTTGGACTTTTTTCATATAATTTTGGACTTTGTCATTCTTTGGACTTGTTCATTTCAAAATTTCAACTTAGTATATCTCTCAATTTTAACTTTTTTTGTCATAATTTTGACTTTTTGTCATTTTTTGGACTTTTTTCATATAATTTTGGACTTTGTCATTCTTTGGACTTGTTCATTTCAAAATTTCAACTTAGTATATCTCAATTTTAACTTTTTTTGTCATAATTTTGACTTTTTGTCATTTTTTGGACTTTTTTCATATAATTTTGGACTTTGTCATTCTTTGGACTTGTTCATTTCAAAATTTCAACTTAGTATATCTCTCAATTTTAACTTTTTTTGTCATAATTTGGACTTTTTGTCATTTTTTGGACTTTTTCATATAATTTTGGACTTTGTCATTCTTTGGACTTGTTCATTTCAAAATTTCAACTTAGGATATCTCTCAATTTTAACTTTTTTTGTCATAATTTTGACTTTTTGTCATTTTTTGGACTTTTTTCATATAATTTTGGAATTTGTAATTTTTTGGACTTGTTCATTTCAAAATTTCAACTTAGTATATCTCTCAATTTTAACTTTTTTTGTCATAATTTGGACTTTTTTATATAATTTTGGACTTTGTCATTCTTTGGACTTGTTCATTTCAAAATTTCAACTTAGTATATCTCTCAATTTTAACTTTTTTTGTCATAATTTTAACTTTTTGGCATTTTTTTGAGTTTTTTCATATAATTTTGGACTTTGTCAGTTTTTGGACTTGTTCATTTCAAAATTTCAACTTAGTGTATCTCTCAATTTTAACTTTTTTTGTCATAATTTTGACTTTTTGTCATTTTTTGGACTTTTTTCATATAATTTTGGACTTTGTCAGTTTTTTGACTTGTTCATTTCAAAATTTCAACTTAGTATATCTCTCAATTTTAAACTTTTTAGTCATAATTTTGACTTTTTGTCATTTTTTGGACTTTTTTCATATAATTTTGGACTTTGTCATTCTTTGGACTTGTTCATTTCAAAATTTCAACTTAGTATATCTCTCAATTTTAACTTTTTTTGTCATAATTTTGACTTTTTGTCATTTTTTGGACTTTTTTCATATAATTTTGGACTTTGTCATTCTTTGGACTTGTTCATTTCAAAATTTCAACTTAGTATATCTCTCAATTTTAACTTTTTTTGTCATAATTTTGACTTTTTGTCATTTTTTGGACTTTTTTCATATAATTTTGGACTTTGTCATTCTTTGGACTTGTTCATTTCAAAATTTCAACTTAGTATATCTCTCAATTTTAACTTTTTTTGTCATAATTTTGACTTTTTGTCATTTTTTGGACTTTTTTCATATAATTTTGGACTTTGTCATTCTTTGGACTTGTTCATTTCAAAATTTCAACTTAGTATGTCTCTCAATTTTAACTTTTTTTGTCATAATTTTGACTTTTTGTCATTTTTTGGACTTTTTTCATATAATTTTGGACTTTGTCATTCTTTGGACTTGTTCATTTCAAAATTTCAACTTAGTATATCTCTCAATTTTAACTTTTTTTGTCATAATTTTGACTTTTTGTCATTTTTTGGACTTTTTTCATATAATTTTGGACTTTGTCATTCTTTGGACTTGTTCATTTCAAAATTTCAACTTAGTATGTCTCTCAATTTTAACTTTTTTTGTCATAATTTTGACTTTTTGTCATTTTTTGGACTTTTTTCATATAATTTTGGACTTTGTCAGTTTTTGGACTTGTTCATTTCAAAATTTCAACTTAGTATATCTCTCAATTTTAAACTTTTTAGTCATAATTTTGACTTTTTGTCATTTTTTGGACTTTTTTCATATCATTTTGGACTTTGTAATTCTTTGGACTTGTTCATTTCAAAATTTCAACTTAGTATATCTCTCAATTTTAACTTTTTTTGTCATAATTTTGACTTTTTGTCATTTTTTGGACTTTTTTCATATAATTTTGGACTTTGTCATTCTTTGGACTTGTTCATTTCAAAATTTCAACTTAGTATATCTCTCAATTTTAACTTTTTTTGTCATAATTTTGACTTTTTGTCATTTTTTGGACTTTTTTCATATAATTTTGGACTTTGTCATTCTTTGGACTTGTTCATTTCAAAATTTCAACTTAGTATATCTCTCAATTTTAACTTTTTTTGTCATAATTTTGACTTTTTGTCATTTTTTGGACTTTTTTCATATAATTTTGGACTTTGTCAGTTTTTGGACTTGTTCATTTCAAAATTTCAACTTAGTATATCTCTCAATTTTAACTTTTTTTGTCATAATTTTGACTTTTTGTCATTTTTTTGACTTTTTTCATATAATTTTGGACTTTGTCAGTTTTTGGACTTGTTCATTTCAAAATTTCAACTTAGTATATCTCTCAATTTTAACTTTTTTTGTCATAATTCTGACTTTTTGTCATTTTTTGGACTTTTTTCATATAATTTTGGACTTTGTCATTCTTTGGACTTGTTCATTTCAAAATTTCAACAGTATATCTCTCAATTTTAACTTTTTTTGCCATCATTTTGACTTTTTGTCATTTTTTGGACTTTTTTCATATAATTTTGGACTTTGTCAGTTTTTGGACTTGTTCATATCAAAATTTCAACTTAGTATATCTCTCAATTTTAACTTTTTTTGTCATAATTTTGACTTTTTGTCATTTTTTGGACTTTTTTCATATAATTTTGGACTTTGTCATTCTTTGGACTTGTTCATTTCAAAATTTCAACTTAGTATATCTCTCAATTTTAACTTTTTTTGCCATCATTTTGACTTTTTGTCATTTTTTGGACTTTTTTCATATAATTTTGGACTTTGTCAGTTTTTGGACTTGTTCATATCAAAATTTCAACTTAGTATATCTCTCAATTTTAACTTTTTTTGTCATAATTTTGACTTTTTGTCATTTTTTGGACTTTTTTCATATAATTTTGGACTTTGTCAGTTTTTGGACTTGTTCATATCAAAATTTCAACTTAGTATATCTCTCAATTTTAACTTTTTTTGTCATAATTTTGACTTTTTGTCATTTTTTGGACTTTTTTCATATAATTTTGGACTTTGTCAGTTTTTGGACTTGTTCATTTCAAAATTTCAACAGTATATCTCTCAATTTTAACTTGTTGTCATAATTTTGACTTTTTGTCATTTTTTGGACTTTTTTCATATAATTTTGGACTTTGTCATTTTTTGGACTTGTTCATTTCAAAATTTCAACAGTATATCTCTCAATTTTAACTTTTTTTGTCATAATTTTGACTTTTTGTCATTTTTTGGACTTTTTTCATATAATTTTGGACTTTGTCATTTTTTGGACTTGTTCATTTCAAAATTTCAACTTAGTATTTCTCTCAATTTTAACTTTTTTTGTCATAATTTTGACTTTTTGTCATTTTTTGGAACTTTTTCATATAATTTTGGACTGTCATTCTTTGGACTTGTTCATTTCAAAATTTCAACATAGTATATCTCTCAATTTTAACTTTTTTTGTCATAATTTGGACTTTTTTCATATAATTTTGGACTTTGTCATTTTTTGGACTCGTTCATTTCAAAATTTCAATTTAGTATATCTCTCAATTTTAACTTTTTTTGTCATAATTTTAACTTTTTGTCATTTTTTGGAACTTTTTCATATAATTTTGGACTGTCATTCTTTGGACTTGTTCATTTCAAAATTTCAACTTAGTGTATCTCTCAATTTTAACTTTTTTTTGTCATAATTTTAACTTTTTGTCATTTTTTGGAACTTTTTCATATAATTTTGGACTTTGTCAGTTTTTGGACTTGTTCATTTCAAAATTTCAACTTAGTATATCTCTCAATTTTAACTTTTTTTGTCATAATTTTGACTTTTTGTCATTTTGTTTTCACCGCCTGAATCAAACTGACCGCTTCACAGTCAAATTACTCAAACTCTGTATATGTTTTCATGCATTTATTGTCGTATATCATGATGTATATCACTATTTATTCATGTCGTGTAGTTATATTAACAGAACGTTATAAAACGTTTGTTTTAATAGTGTACATTCATTCTGACTGCAAACTTGTAAAAAATTATTTTCATATAGTATTCTTTAAAAAATTTTAAATAATTTATTATAATTATTATAATTTCATATTCAAACTGTAAAATAATAATTATTCATTTTATATAGTATTTAATATATATTTTAAATAATTTGTTATTACCATCAGTATTATTTTATGTTCAACTTGATAAATAATAACAATTATACAACATAATAATAGTTCTTTTTTATATAGTATTTTTTTTAATAATTTGTTATTTTTATATTCAAATTGTTAAATGATAATATTAATAATACATTTGTATATAGTATTATTTAATATTCTTAAAACAATTTACTATCTTTTTTTATTCAGATTGTTAGATAATAAATTATTATTATTAACGCTTTAAATATAAAATATCTGCATTTAATATTCAAATTGTTAAATAATAATAAATGAATGATAATAATTTTATATAGCATTCTTTACAGTTTTTACTAATTTGTTATCAATATTATTTTATATTTAACTTGGTAAATAATAATAATAATAATACAATACAATATTTCATAGTATGTAATATTTTTAATATTACAAATTGTTAAATTATCATTATTATTTAACCAATTAAATATAAAATATTTGTATTATTATTTTATTCAGATTGTTTAATAATTTATTATCATTAGTATTATTGTACATTCAAATTGTTAAAAAATAATATTAATAATTCATTTTTATATAGAATTCTTTGATATTATTTATCATCATCATTATTGTTAAATATTCAAATTGTTAAACAAATTATTATTAAACCATTTAAATAAAACATTATTATTTTTATATTAAAATTTATGGTTAAATAATAAAAAATATAAATAAATAAATGAGAGAGAAGTGTAATAATAGGAAATCAAATAATATAATAAATGAGTTGATAAAACATATGATTAATGTGTAGTTAAATTCATTAAGTTCCTGCATTCAGTTTAATTCATTATTCATGAACACGTCATGTTTAATAACCGCTGAGACAAACTGTGATGAATGAGAATATATGATCATAATGATCGGTTTTATTGTGTTTTTCTCCAGTCTGGTGCAGAAATGAAACTGTAAAACTGCTTTATCATCACGTAAAAAAGACAACTCAGTACAAAAATAGAAAAGGAATAATTATTCGATTTGTATCATCTTGAGACGTTAACGCTCTATAAAGTTTAAAAGATGAAATCAGAGTTCATCAGAAATCTCTCAGCTCTCATGGATTATTCTCTGTCAGTCTCTCTTCAGCGGGATCCTCGAGACGTGACCTCTGACCCCTCCCGTCCATCATCCACGGCACGACATCACTTCCTCACGTCTGCATGTGCGCGGACAGATCGATTCTGCCGCAGGAGGAGGAGGAAAACAACGTCAGAACTGGGATTTTGCAGAGAAAATGCAAGGAGGTGACAGTAAATTGGGCATGATAATCACTAACCCGAGCGCGTCAGAGTGAAGTGTGTGTGTTTGTGAAGCTCACCTGCTCAACACATAGAGGAACTGATCCGGGTCATCTGCAAACTCCCTGCACACACAACAACAGCCACCATCATCATCATCATCATCATCATCTGTTTTCCACAGGATACAGTCAGAATATGAGGCTGGATATTATTTTACATACTTTTTTTATTGATCATTTATTGGTAAGGGGTGAGAGACCTGGCGGTCCCCGTAGGTTCCCGACCACTGCTTTAGTGTATGGGTTGTGTCTCAGTAATGATGTTGTGATTTTGCCTCAGTAAAACAGGGTGTTTATAAAGCTAGCTTGCAGTTGAACTGTGAATGGAGGGAATTCTGTTGCTTTGCTGTTTATAGCTACATATTTCCTTTGTGATGTTCAATTTCTCATTTTACCTATGTGGTAATTTTCGTACTGTGGTGGTCCACCATTTGTAGAGGAAACACTGTAGTATTCATCTTATTCCGCCCCGCCCACTTTAATACTTCGCTCTTCCGCATTTTGTCATCCGACTTCCGCTAAACTGATCCGGTAGCTAGTTCAGTAGTTAGAAGACTGTTTATAGCTAGCCATAACTTCAGCGAAATGACAAATAACGTTAATACCGTAAATGTTTTTAATTGGGAGCATGGCGAAAACGTCATACGACGATCAGATGGTCTCATATTGTACCCGTGCATCGTCATTGTTGACGAAGTGGACAGAGGTCACCTATGGGGACGTATTTAACTACTTCGAGTTGATGGAGCAGCAATGAAATAAGTATATAAAATAAGAAAATATAAATATGAAATCAGTTGTAAGAAGTGTTTGTTGTTTTCAGGAAGCTAGAGACACCTTCGGCTGACTTTCATGTAGAGATAATATTTCACCATTTAATTTTCATATGTAATAAACCAAGATGGAATTAATTTGCAAACTGGACATGACTTATTCCTTCAAATCAGAAAGTTTTGAGGGGAATCTACAGAGCTCACATTATATGCTTTTATAAGAAATTACTGACAGATAACATCTGGCCACATTGTAAAGGTTCATAAAAAAAAATATAAAAATAAAAATATATAAATATATATTATAATTTAAACTATAAAATAATAATAATGCATAGTTTTAATAATTTATTATTAGCATTATTATTATTTTATATTAAAATTGTTAAATAATAATAATTAATAATACAAAATAATAAGTTAAATTTTGAATCATGTGTTATTATTATTTTATATTCAAAATGCTAAATAATAATAAAAATTCTTTAATTTTTTTTAATAATTTGTAATCGTCAGTATTTTATATTCAAATTGTAAAAAATTCATAAAAATCATTCATTTCATATAGTATTCTTTAATATTTTGAATAATTTGTTATCATCATTATTATTTTATATTCAAATTGTTAAATATATTTAAAAATGTAAATTTAAAATTTGTATTATTTTATGTTCAAATTGTTAAATAATAAACAAATTATAAAAATAATTAATTTTATATAGTATTCTTTAATATATTTTATAATTTATTATTATTATTATTTTATATTAAAATTGTTAAATAATAATAATTAATAATACAAAATAATAATAGTTAATTTTTTATAGTATTTAATATTTTTTAATCATTTGTTATCATTATTATTTTATATTCAAATTGTTAAATAATAATAACAACTATTATTATTATTATTATTATGGACTCTTTTCACAGACTGTGATGATGCGTTTCCAGTTATCAATATCACATTCAAGCTTTTCATGTTTTTTCATATATTCTGTGTCCTGGCAGTAAATTCAATACTTTCCCTGTTTTGGAGAGTCACAGAAACGCTGTCAGGGATTTTTGTCTTTTGTTATTTGAGCAAAAGGGAACAGAAAATCATCTCAGGTCATCTCATGTTCACAACGCTAACGACTTCTGCTCTGACAACCTGGAAATGTGTTGTTATTATTATTATTATAATACTTTATTATTATTATTATTATTATTGTCCCTAGGACAGTAATATATTACTATTGTAACACAACCGCAGTGTTATTACTATTATTTCATGATAATTATATCCCTTATTTCATAGTGAAATGACTAGACGTCTGTCTTAAAGTCTTAAACCCTTGAGCTTTTCTGTTTGCAAATGACCGCAGTGTGTGAGTGCACTGGACGCTGGTCTCTCTGGACTCTCACCCTGAACCCCAGTGATAGAAGACCCTGTCCTGATAGTACAGACACAGGAACAGCCACACGCTGATGGTCTCCAGCCAGAAGATCACGAACAGGAACCAGACAGAAGAGAGCAGCAGCTCACACAGCATCCTGAGACCTGCCGAGGAGAACAGAGTCATCACTGAGCAGCAAAAATATAATATCAAACGTTTTCAATCAAGACAATAATATCAGCGATGGTTCTGGTGCCGGAGATGCTCTTCAGATGGTCACAAAGCAGCATCTTCACGGATATTTAAAGAGAAATCAGTCACCTCGATCCAGACTGGGAAAAAAAATCATCAGAAGTTTTTATATTTATAACATATGATACAGTTAAGCAACATCACACGACCAAGAGTGCTGAATACCATCACGATTGAAAATGTGACACTGATTTCATTTGACAGTTCAATAAACAAGTCATTAATATTGAGTCACTTACATTTTAGACGCAATATTGACTGTTTTTGTTGTTTCAGCAGCGAAAATAGTTCCAAAGAAAGCAGATCCACAGTGCATCTCACAGGAACACTCAGCCATGTTTCAATACTGAATGAATCAGCCGTTTGAACGAATCGATTCAGTCAAAGATTCAATGACCCATTCATAAACAACTGCCACATTCATGAACGAATCAGCCGTTTTAACAAATCAATTGAGTCAAAGATTCAA
Organism: Coreius guichenoti; assembly: GCA_039654105.1. Taxonomy (NCBI): domain Eukaryota; kingdom Metazoa; phylum Chordata; class Actinopteri; order Cypriniformes; family Gobionidae; genus Coreius; species Coreius guichenoti. The sequence continues at coordinate 42,313,991 of CM077174.1, read as the reverse complement.
TGACCCATTCATAAACAACTGCCACATTCCTGAACGAATCAGCCGTTTGAACGAGTCAATTGAGTCAAAGATTCAATGACCCATTCATAAACAACCACCTCATTCCTGAACGAATCAGCCGTTTGAACAAATCTATTGAGTCAAAGATTCAATGACCCATTCATAAACAACTGCCACATTCCTGAACGAATCAGCCGTTTGAACGAGTCAATTGAGTCAAAGATTCAATGACCCATTCATAAACAACCACCTCATTCCTGAACGAATCAGCCGTTTGAACGAATCTATTGAGTCAAAGATTCAATGACCCATTCATAAACAATTGCCACATTCCTGAATGAATCAGCCGTTTGAACGAATCGTTTGAATAAATGACTCACTCATTACTCCTACTGGCGGTTTAGTTTCGTCTTTAAAGTATCATTCTTTCTAACATTGTTTGTAAATTCAAAACAATCTCATAACATTATTTAATGCACTTATAATTTTTCAGTGTAATTATTTAATTTGATTGGTAACAGCCCGTGTCTTATTAATCTAATTTAATATATTGATCAAATTTAAGAAATTAAAATGAAAGATGAAACGATTACGGGGAAAAAATGCCCTTATAAAAAGGTAAAATATCATAAATATGCAGATTTAAATGTGTCAATGCTGACCACTAATGAACTATGAAATAAACTATATTTACAACACACAAAAAACCCTATTTTTTTTTTTCTGGACATGCAAATTTTTCATTCGAACAAGTGAATGACACTTTCTTCTCTACTTTGAGCATAAATCTGTAGAGTGATATGCATGTATGAAATAAACAAAATAATAAAGCATTAGACAGTATATTAGTCAAATACGTCAAACAATAAGGCAGGGTAATTGTATTCTTATGCATATTACACAACAGATTCAACAGATCACAGATTTACAGTGTCACAAAACCACTAATCATTTTAATAAATACTGATCAATTCATAAAGTTATTGAACTGACCTGTTTGTCGACTGAATCCTGCTAGTGAATCAACAGACAGTCAGTCAGAAAATCATCTGAAATCACGCAGACACTCACTTTAACTGTAATGATGTGATCGATTCATTAATAAACACATTTAACAGTGAAATGCTGGAACATTTTGCACTGCAGTTAATCAGATCACGCTGAAGCGCCACTTCCGGTCATGCGCGCTTGTGCTCGTATTTCAGGATAAAAGTCCTCATGAACTCGCATAAAGCCAAAGCAGTTTAAAGGGATAGTTCACCCAAAAAATGAAAATAAAGGCCTTTTGAAGCGTAGTGATGGGTTTGTGTGAGAAAAATATCCATATTTAAACTTTACAAACTGTAATATCTAATTTACGCTTACTGTCGTCCGCGTGTTCACGAGAGATTGGCGTTCCAGCACATGACGTCGGACGCTCCGGTGAGAATATGCTAGCTCTCATGAGAACCATGCAAGTTTTGTTTTGCTCTTTCCTCTGCGCTTCTGCGTTCATCACCAGAACTTATGCTACGCCTGCGTCCTACGTCATACGCTGGAACGCCAGTCTTTTGTGAACGCACGTACCACAGTTAGCGGAAGTTAGAGATTTTACTTTGTAAAGTTTTAAATATGGATATTTTTCTTACACAAACAAATCACTTCGCTTCAGAAGGCCTCTATTAACCCCCCGGAGCCGTGTGGAGCACTTTTATGATGGATGGATGGATGCACTTTTATGATGGATAGATGCACTTTTATGATGGATATATGCACTTTTATGATGGATGGATGCACTTTTATGATGGATATATGCACTTTTATGATGGATGGATGCACTTTTATGATGGATATATACACTTTTATGATGGATGGATGGATGGATGCACATTTATAATGGATAGATGTACTTTTATGATGGATAGATGCACTTTTATGTTGGGTAGATGCACTTTTATGATGGATAGATGCACTTTTATGTTGGGTAGATGCACTTTTATGATGGATAGATGCACTTTTATGATGGATAGATACACTTTTATGATGGATGGATGCACTTTTATGATGGATAGATGCACTTTTATGGACTTCAAAACAGAAACAGCCATTCACTGACATTATAAAGCTTAGAAGAGCCAGGACATTTTTTAATATAACTCTGATTGTGTTCGTCTGAAAGAAGAATGTCATACACACCTAGGATGAACTGACGGTGAGTAAATCATGGGCAGTGTTGGGCAAGCTACTCTGAAACTGTAGCTTTACAAGCTACAAGCCACTTGTAAGTTAAAGTAGTTAAGTTACAGTCAAGCTACCCTTTTAAAAAAGTAGTTAGCTACACTACAAGTTACTATCAAAAAGTAGCTAGCTACATTGAAACTACTTTTCTTTCTTTTTTTTTTACAATGACATTGTTACAAATAACTGAATAATTGTTAATGAAAAATGTTATAAT